>PKML01065036.1:0-11504 GCA_002933935.1 Eutrema yunnanense | reverse complement strand
TCATTCTGGGAAGAGCAAAAAAAAGTGTTGAGCGCCTAAACCCCGAAATCATTTGAAGTTACCAATTTTCAGAGAATTGCCATACGGACTCGGCAGCACAGAAACTATACACCTTGCAGGATTTATACACAAAATCGAACAAAGAAAAAAAGAAGAGAAATTTAATATGATATAATAAATTTTAGCGAATTCAATTGAAGCGGAAGCATAAACATATGATACGTAGATCGTGTGAGAGTGTGATTGCGATTAGAAAGGTCTTACATTTGATTGTGAGATAGATACATAGTGGGTTTAAGGTTTCTAGTTCGAGAAGAGAACGAAAGGTATTACCTTTGATTTGTGAAACCTAATCCCAAATCTCTTGACGAATCCGCGACGGTGGAGGAGTCACCGGCTGCTCCAACGAACTGTTCTACGGCGAGTCTAGATCTTCGCCGTCACTGTTCTTTCTCCACCATTCCTTCTTGTTCGTCATCCTCAATGTCTTCCGGTGAACTCCCACTCGTCTATTTCGACCTCATCATGCCCTCGTCCGAAAGAGAAGTGAGACGAGAAAGAGAAGACGAGGAAGACAAGAGATTGGAATTGGAAGAGTAATCTAACGGAGAGAAAGAAAAGCAGAGGCAATGAATGAGATTTGGCCACGTCATCAATCTTACTGATTACTTTTCATTGGCTCTCTATTTTTATTTAGTTTTTAATGAATAATATTTTATATTTTGTACTTTATGAGTAATTTATTTTAAAATTAACTTAAATTTTTGTATTTTTAAATTTTTAAGATTTATAATGATAAATTTTCTATTTATTTTATGAAACAATATTTGTTATATTTTTTTTAATATAATGATAGATTTTTATATCCTAAATAAAACGATTTGTAATATGTTTTATTTATATTTAATTTTGAAAATATTTTATATCAATGAGGTTATGATAAATTATTTACTTTCATAATGATATGTAATTTTGGAGTTTACAAAAAAAATAAAAACAAAAACTATATAGTAAATGGTGTGTGACACTAAACTATATACGAAAGATTTTGTAATTTATCATTAGTTTGTAAGATTGTAATCATTTTATAATGATTTTACAATTATAGATGAAATTCTTAGTAACTTATCATTAGTCCGGTTTGTAGGTTTGTAATGAGTTTGCAATCATTTGCAATTATTTAATTTTCTTTTCAAATTATTTTTATTTGTTAATTGACAACATAACTTAAACTCTAAACCCTAAATCAACATAACATAAACCCTAAATCAACATAACTTACGCCAATGTCCTAAACCCTAAATGAAGATTTAACTCTTATTTTAGTTTTATCTTTAAAACATTACTGGTTCTCATCTTCCTAAACCCTTACCCTAACCTTAACCCTCCAATACCCTAAACACTAAATCAAATGTTTGTAAGATTGTAAATTTTATTTTATTAGAATTTTTTATTAGATTATTTTATTAAAAATCGCCAAAACTTATAATATTATGAGATAATAAGTTTTTATATTTTAAATTTTAAGTTAGAAAATTACAAAGAAATAGTATTTCATTTCAAACCCTAAACCCTATATATATCCTAAAATAATATCAAGAATTCGTTTTTTTTTAATTTTTTATTTTTATGTACATATTATGAGTCAAATTTATTGTTATTGTTAATAGAACTATAAAAAATATATTTCAAATCCTATACCCTTATACCCTAAACCCCAATCTCTACGCCCTATACCCTAAATCAAAGACATACTAATTTTTTCTTCTTATTTTTAATTTTGTAATAGTTTTTTTTATTTTATCTTATGTTCTTACTTCTTAGTATGAAACAATAATTTGTTGTGTTTTCTTTTTTTAATTAGAAAATATAAAAACAATATCTTACAAATGTGAACCCATATACCCTAAATCAAACACTCGTTATATGCTCTAACTTGAGATTAACGTTTCTTAAGTTAAGATAAACAAAATACAATTCGATTTAGATTGTTAAGATCAGATTAATAATACACACAGAGGCTTTAATTTACTAGTTAGTTAGCTTCAATGATCTAAAAAATCAGATTAATCTCTCTCATTCAATCCTTCTGATTTCTCCGTCTAGATCTCACCAGATCGACACAGTTTCCTTCTCAGAAACTCTCAACTTTCCCCGAACCATGGCTACCAAACTCCCGCTGCAAATCAGCAACAACGTCAATGTGGGGAAGGCGCTGGCGGCATCGCGAGCCGGGAAGGGGAAGACCATCGAAGAGATAAACCAGAAGAAATCCAGAATCTCAGCTCGAGCACATCCCATCTGTCACTGACTTTCTCAGTTATCCTAATCTCACACAAAAAACCTCAAAAGATCAATATTAATTCCAATTCACAGTCTACTTATAGATGATCAACAAAAACGTTCATAGATTAAACAAACCTTGGGAGAGGGTCCGTCCTTAATTTATTGGCTGCACTTAGGTAAAGATCAACATTATCACCAAATGATATAATTGGAACTCTTTTACCATTCAGCTCCACCTTCACAGTCTTTCCCAAACGTATCAAGAGATAACGAAGAACCCAAATTTTAGAAAACGAAAGCGAAGTGAGGGGGGAAGGAAACCTTCGGGATTTGATTTGAATCTGGATGAAGGAGGAGGAGCAGAGGTGGATGGAGATTGGGAGAGTTCTCGTTTTATAACAAAGTCTTAACAGAGTCGACATCGTTATTAGGGTTTAAGGTATCCTGTCCGACATTGATAGACGGTGTGGAGGGACCGATGAGGATGGAAGAGACGAGATTAGGTTTGAACACAATTTTAGGGATTGCAAAGAAGAACATAAACTCAGATCGAGAGAAGAGGGAGAACGAACGAAGGGGGAGGGAGAGCAAAAAATAATTGGGGAATTTTTTCGCTAAGGGTATGAGGCGGGCACTTAAAATTTTTTTTGTCCCGCTCAACTTTACATAGCGTTTTAATTTTTTTGTTCGATAAGTATAACTACTTTTTGCTACTGTTTGGTTACTGATTTGCTACTGTCCTACGAATCACCGAATTCAATAGCAAATTGGTTGCTTAAATTACTACTAAATAGCTATTGCATGTTTTCCGACTACAATTCAGTCACTAATAAGTCGTAAAACTGCTACTAATTAACGACTAAAATTTGTAGTCACTAAATACCTACTGATTTGCGACTATTTGAAAATAGTCGCAAATCAGTTGGAAATCAGTAGCGAAACAGTCGGTAAATTTACCGACTGCCTAATCAGTAGCAACAATCAGTAGCAAAAACTCTGTTTTGGTGTAGTGATGACTGTAGAGAGTGTCCTAGTAGTCGTCGAATAAGCATTGATAGTAGATGGAGTGATCAGATTGTGATCGAAACGCTCCAGTTTGGTGCTTCGCTGGTCCGACAGTTCGCTGGTCCGACAATGTTTATGATTATGATGTTCTTTATTACGAAGTATTTGTCTTGAATTGCTGCATGTAGGTACAACTTGATTTTTGTTTTTATAAATAGAAATTTTGATTTCACATTCTCTTATATCTTTTAATTTGTTTTTGACGTTTATATATTTTTAATTATTAAGTATAAAATTAACCACAAAACATATCAACTTTCACTTTATAGTATATACTTTACCACATATATAAATGAAAATTAACTTTTGATAAATCTATTATATAATAGGANATTTAATACATGTGTATTATATTTATCATTATTTTTTCTTTAATACAAATTACAAAAATACAAAACTTTGTCTAACAAAATAGAAATGTGATAATTCGATATTAAAAAAAAAATGTAATACTAATTGGATAAAACAAATTATGAAATATTTTCTTGAAAATGATATATTGTTAGATTTTGAACCAAAAACTTTAATTTAATATTTATCCTATTTAAAATGTTAGAATGTGATTATGAAATTAAGAATGTAAAATAGATTTTAGTACATATAATGAAACAAATAATTTATTCAATTTTGCTCCCAGAATATATAATTTTTATAATAAAAGTTACATCATTTGAGAATCACAAAAATACTATAAAGTTGTGGTAAATATAAATTTTTACAAATAATTTAACAAAGTCGAGAATATGTAAAATAGGACAAAGATAAGAACAAATAAATAAAATTATAGATAAATGATAGCAGAGAAAATAAGCATCTTATTATTATTATTATTATTTATTTTTTTTTGTCAACATCCTAGAGACCTAGAACGGTTCGGACATCCAAACCGGGGGTATCGAGTTTACAAAAGTAATATCCACTGGGTAGACTCGAGCACTTCTTGCTAACTTGTCTGCCTTAGTGTTGTATGCGCGTGGAATGAGCGAGATTGAGAAGAAAGAAAACAACTCCTTACTCTTCGCGAATTCCTCCAAGTGTAAAGCGAAAGCCGGCCAATCCTCGGGTGTAGACACCATCTTCACCAACTCGGAGCAGTCTGTTGCAAAAGCTATTTCCGTCTTCTGGTTTGCCGTCAAACAATGCATAGCCCAGATGAGCGCCTCCAATTCTACATGTAGGGGAGAGAGGCTTCGTCGTAAATTTCTTGCTCCCATAATTGTTTCTTCGAAACCCTCCTGAAAGCAGTTCCAACCTAATCCAGAAAAATTAGCGGACTCTTTCCAAGAACCATCAACAGTGCACCGCCAGCCATCGTAATTCGGAGGCACCAGAGCAGGAGGCACACTTTGGAGTAGCACATCAGGATCACTACTCTGTGCTTTTTCCCAGCTGATGCTTCAGTTTCCGCCACCTTCAGGATTTCTTGTGGGTCTCTGTCCACATTTGAAAAAACCTTATCATTTCTCGCTTTCCAAATATACCACACAATCCAAGGGAAACTCGTATCCTGATTTGTTGTAGGAAGTCTCCAAAAGAGATGATCGAAATTGGCAAAAACCGATGAGAAAGGGAAAATCCCCTGAGGCGTTGGTATCTTAGAAAGGGCCCATGTTTGCAATGCCGGAGGACAATAGAAAATAACATGGTTGATAGTTTCGTTGTCCGATCCGGACCTAGCACATTGTGAATCACAATTTATCCCCCTACTTCGTAAGTTTGTTGAGACCGCTAGACATCCCGATACAACTTGCCATATAAAGTGTCGTAATTTGGGAGAACACTTCAAATTCCATGTATAAGCCTGTAAGATCGTCACATCCGAACCATAGGGGCCATTGGAACCTATGTTCGGGTTTGCTCTTTCAGTTTGATATCCCGATTTAACCGTATACTTTCCCGATTTTGTGTAGTGCCATCCAATAGTATCTGGTTTGAAGGTACTGCTTACTGGCAGACCCCGTATAATTGTTACATCTGTCGGGTCCATAATGGCATTCAACAAAACCATATTCCACGTCTGTGTCTGTGGGTCAATCAGATGACTAACCATTAGATTCGGGTAATAGTTATACCATTTGCATGTTGCTGATCTCGGCGAAGAAGATGGTATCCAAAGGGTCGTTCCATACTGATATAGAACAGCCTGATCCAACTCTATGATTTAGCCCTTTTTGACCAGAGATCTAGCTGAGATAATACTCCTCCATCCGTACGATGGGGAGTAAGATCGAATAGAGTCTAAAGGGTCCGTGTTCCGAAAATACCGACCCTTGAAAACGCGCGCAAACAGGGAGTCCGGATTTTCCATTAATCTCCATAACTGTTTGGCCAATAAAGCGGTATTAAAATCCTCGACATCCCGAAAACCCATTCCCCCCTCCGGTTTGCTGCGATATAATTTCTTCCATGCTATCCAATGCATTCCTTTGTTTTCTCCATTTGAGCTCCACCAGAATCGTGATGCCGCACTAGTTAATTTTGCAGTTATGGATTTGGGTAATCGAAAACACGACATAACGAATGTTGGCATTGCTGATGCCACCGATTTGATTAAAACCTCCTTTCCCCCTTTGGATAAAAGCCTTGATGTCCATCCATTGATCCGATTGTTTTGTCTCTCTGCGACAAAATTAAAGATCCTACTTTTGGCTCCTCCGAGGCTTTCCGGGAGGCCTAGATAAGAGCCCATGCCACCGATGGTAGAAATCCCTAGTATGTGTTTGACCTCATCATGGACCATCTCATTTACCGTGTGACCAAATTGTAAAGAAGATTTACTCAAATTTATTAGTTGCCCAGACACTGACCCGTATTGTCGAAGTATATGCAGAATGGTTTCACATTCCTGTTTGGTGGCCTTGCAGAAAAAAATACTATCATCGGCAAAGAGTAAATGTGATACTGGTGGGCTTGCTCTCGCCACCTTTAATCCCGTGACTAATCTGTCTCTTTCTGCCTTACCGATATTGGCAATTAATACCTCCGTGCAAAGAATAAAAAGATATGGTGATAAGGGATCCCCTTGTCGTAGCCCTCTCTTTGGAATAATCCGTCATTTGGGTTGCCCATTGATAAGAACTATGTACTCTACCGATTTGATGCACCACAACATCCATGTTATCCATTTCTCAAGAGATGTTCTAAAAAAGACCATTCCACTCGATCGTATGCTTTGCTCATGTCCGTTTTTATCGCCATATATTTGCCCTTACATGACTTATTAGTTCGAAGGCCGTGAAACATCTCTTGAGCTATCATAATATTATCCGAAATTAATCTTCCTGACACAAAGGCTGATTGAGTCTCCGAAATAAGATTCGGTAGCAGGTGTTTTAACCGTTGGCATAAGATCTTTGAAATAATTTTATATCCCACATTACATAGGCTTATGGGCCGTAACTCCGTCATCCGACTTGGTCTTTCCGTCTTCGGGATTAGACAAATATATGTCATGTTCAGACGCTGGTCAAAAGCACCCGTCTCTAGGAAGCCGTTTACCAGTTCTAATAAGTCTGCCTTCACTATTTGCCAGGAGCGTTGGAAAAAAGTGTTGTCATTCCGTCGGGTCCCGTCGCTTTTTCTGGGTGCATCATAAATAGGGCCAAACGTAATTTCTCTTCGGTAGTCCTTGCCGTCAACCAGAGACTACTTTTTTTATTTTGGCCAGAGCCTCCTCAAAATCCGTCGGGGACGTCGAAGTAAAGAGGTCGTTGAAATAATTTACCGCCACTTGTTCTACCTCCTTTTTCGATGTGACACACACTCCAGAGGCATCATGTAGCCCGATAATCCGGTTCCTTGCCTTCCTTTGCAATACTTGCGCATGGTAAAACTTAGTATTTTTATCCCTCACCGTATGCCACATAGTGCGACTTTTTTGTTGCCAGTAGAGTTCCTCGTCTCGGTATTCTTGTTTTAATTTTCCTGTAATTTCTATCAACTCCTCTTGAGTCCTGGTATCATCATTTTGAACCTCTTCTACTGCCCGTTGTAGTTCACTGATCTTCTCTTTACCATAAGGTAAGTTGTTTTTCCGCCATTTCGATATCTCATGCCTACAATTCCCAATTTTTTGGACAAGGGATCGTCTGTCTCCCCCTGAATCCATCTCCCAACCCTTGGCAATTGATTCCATTAAGCCCTCTTGCCCAATCCATCGTTTATCAAACCGAAATTGGCCTCGCTTCCTGGGTATTTTGTCTTCAATTGTGGCGACAATTGGTCTATGATCCGACCGAATCATTGCTAAATATTCGACGAATGAGTGTAAAAAAATTCCATGCCAGCCTCTATTAGCGTTAGCTCGATCTAGTCGACACCGAACAATTTTGTTGTTTCGTTTTCCTTTCCAAGACATTGTATTTCCTAGACATGGAAACTCCAAGAAACCACATGTTTGAATCATGAGATTAAAGGAGACAAAAGTTGATGCATGTCTTAAGTTTCCTTCTTGTTTCTCATTATTACCTGTTAATTCATTTAAATCCCCAATTATTAACCACGGGTTCAAATGGGATAGACTTGTTCGTGTTAGTCTTTCCGATACCCGGTCCTGCAAGTTTGGTACCGGATCTCCATACACAAATGATAAATACACTTTTTTCCTTGGACGGTCGCTTCAATATCAATTATCCGATTATTTGAAAAGATTACATTAACCTGAGAGGAATCATCATAGAATAGGGTAAGTCCACCGCTCGCACCGCATTGTTTCACCGTATGCAATTTGTCATAACCGAAATGAGATTGGAACTTTTGCACAAATAAAAAATCTTGTTTGGTTTCTGAAAGAAACATAAACTCTGGTTTATGTTTCTTCCATATCTCCCGAAGGTAACTTATTGTATAATAACTACCAAGCCCCTGACAATTCCAGCTCAAAATCCGCATAAATAAAACGTATTTACTTTACCCGAACCAGATAACGGGATAGGGCCGGCCAACCGGATCCCAAATTCGTAATTCTCCCCGTATTTTTTCCTTTGCATTTTCGCTTCAAGACCAGAAGATCGGATAACAAATAAAAAAAGATTCTGAAAATTACTATGTTGAAAAATAAATGCATAACAACCATACAAAACAAACGGCTCAATCGTTTCCAAATTATGAAATCTGAAAATTCCCTGGAAAAAATAACATGAACGAAACAAATATTTTTTAAACCGAAAATTGAAATTGAAATCTGGTCTCAGCCTCTTCCTGAGCTCCCGAGAATTGCTTGAAGACCCCTTATTATCCAGAGCTCGAAAACACCAACCCGTGAGCAGCATACCTAACCTTCAGGTGTTGAGATCTCTCTCGTCGGTCTTTCCTTTGATGGAATTTTACCAATGCCCTGAGGTGCGTCCCCGACTCTTCCCAAATGCTTTGGTATCCCCTTCTTCCTTGGAGAGATAATACCCTGCACAAACCTCTTTTTTGAACCTGCGCCAATCAATTTTTTCTTCATTTTATTAACCTGATTCCGCTTAACATAAGTAAGCTCATCCTTTAACTACTTATCCTTCGTTGGTCCCTCTACATTCACCGTACCAACATCCGTCTCTATCCCCACATCAACAACCGCTTCCTCTGTCCGCACCATCTCAGCCCCTACCATACCATCCTCCATAATTTCTCCTATCTCCATATCATCACCAAGGAAGTCAGCATCAAGAAAACCATCACCAAAATTATCCAAGATTCCATCAGCAAAGGTTTCTTGTTCTGTTACCTCCTCTACCTCGACCAAATTATCTGTAATCAGCTCATCTATCATCACTAACACCCTAGGACTATTCTCCGATAAGACCAAATTTTCAGAAACCTTACCTTGGGAACTCTCCACCTCAACAAGATCTGTTGCATCACTATGAAAATGCAAGCTCATGCGGACCTCCTTTCCCGAGACCGGATCTGCTTCCCCGCAAGTCTCTAAGACAACACCTTCACTTGGGGCCTTGTTTTTCCCAGCTTTAGTACCATGAAACGCGTCTAGCATTTTCTTTTCATGATCGGAAATGCTGTTTCCCATGCCATAGGCTGTGGACCTCAAATTATTCAAACCCGTGGTATTCATGGCGTACCTTTTATGTAGCTCCTTATCCGGTAAACGACTCGAAGAAGCGATAGATTTTGTGTCTCTTTCTCTGTACCTTCTGTCCCCCTTCCATGAACCGTAACGATACTCCTTTCCCGAATTATTACCCGTCCCCACATCTTTGAAATCATGAAACTTCCCTTTCCCCTTATCCTGCCCGTGGTAGGTTTTTCCTGAAAGTTCAGTGTGCTGATGAACCAAATTCCCTCCCAAGCCATGAGATGCCGCAGCTTTGTAACTGACAACATTTAGCCCCTGTTCATGTTCATCCGTGGTAATTTCCAGGCCCTCTATCCTTCCTTCCCGTCGAGGACACATAGACTGATCGTGGCATAGACTGAAACAGCTCCTACAATACCCGAACAACCGTTCATATCACAATGTTATGAGTGTCTCCTCACCACGATGAAACTCAACCGATGTCTCAAAACATAACGGTTTGAACCCGTCCAAAACCACTTGCACTCTTCCAATGTCGAGATCCACCTCCTTCACTTCACCTAGAGCTTCACCAATACTGCGGAAAGTCTAGTCAACCCAGTAATGTAAGGGAACTCCCATGACCCGAATCCAAAATTTAATGGCAGACGGATATTTACTATCCACAACAGGTTCCCATCTCACCAAAGATACCATCCAGTAATCGAAATGAAATGGCTCCATCTTTAATATCTCCACAATATCCTCCTCTCTGTCAAGATCAAATTGGAACCGATCCATTCCTAAATCTGCCGCTGCTACACGCTCCTCGACGTTTAGGATTCGAGGGAGCATATGAAGCAATACCTTCATGTCCTGCTTATTGGGGTTCAAGC
The DNA here is from genome assembly GCA_002933935.1 of Eutrema yunnanense. NCBI lineage: Eukaryota > Viridiplantae > Streptophyta > Magnoliopsida > Brassicales > Brassicaceae > Eutrema > Eutrema yunnanense. The sequence continues at coordinate 1,259 of PKML01065036.1, read as the reverse complement.
ATCTCCCAATCAGCGTCTTTGAGTACCCCGATATGAGCTCCGAATTTTTGAAGTGTGGTACCCGAATCTTCATTCTTTTCAGGCTGGTTTCCATCTTCATTTCAGAACCGTCACGCTTTACCAAATGGATTTGAGACATTCGGATATGGTTGAAGATTTGAGCAAAAGCCGTGAAAGAGATGTAAGCAGAAAGTGATGAGATTTTGGCGAGCCTCTGTAGTGCCAATATATACCCAATATCCTTGCTAATCCCATGAGTACACACTGCCCTCTGAGCACAATCTTCCCCATAAAAACGTATCCGAGAAATCGTTACAGGAATCCGAGATTGGCTCCCTGGATCTTCCCCGAGATATACCTCTCTGGATCTGCGTAATGCCGCTGTCCGAGAGTTAACAAATGAATCCATCAGCATCTCTAATAACCACAATCTCTCCGTTAAAACCGCAAGCGAAGCCAGAAAAGTCCGAATCTGAGATTGCATGATTCCCTCAATCTCGAAAGATCCGTACCAATTGCGAACCCGTGAGACCAGATTGGCAAGGAAGTCGAATAAATCTTATTGTGATCTCAATCCCCACAGTAATCCCGACAGTAATCCCGACTTGAATTCCCGAATCCCCGTAACCCGCCAATCTCTCAACACTTCTGCGAAGATCCGTATCGTATCGCTCATAGCATGACTGGGAATATGAACCTTCCCTAACCAAAATAGCCCATATCCGCAGGCCCGTGAATATTGTCGATTCCGAGTAACGCCGAATCTGGAGCCATTATATTCATATGCGTTCCGAGAGATAATCAGGACCACTTGGATCCCACCAGAGCAAGAGACATCCGTTGACGGAACCTCAACCGAGAATGATTTTATGAACCTCCAGAGCAGAAACTCCTCCGAGCTCATCCTCAAAAGTGAAGACACGCCGTCGTCATAGCGAGAGGGAAAAGATAGTAATTTATAAGCATCTTATTATATAAAGTAGAATCTATTATATAATAGGAGAGTTTTCTCTTAATATAAACTATCCACATCATCACTGCAATCATCTATTAATGGACATCACTTATGTAAAACTCTATTATGTACTAATTAAAGCTTAAACATAAGTATAATTATTACTATACAATTCCAAAAACACACAATTACACCAACTAACGAGAAAATATATAATATTAATTATGATTTAAAATTTGAACCGGCTAATTAACAAAATTAGTATATGCGAATGCATAAGTTTGGAAAAAAATAATGAAATGAA
>PKML01065023.1:0-12059 GCA_002933935.1 Eutrema yunnanense | reverse complement strand
TTTTTTTTTTTTTAATCGAAGCTTCGTCGCCTACGAAAGAAATCTCGAGTTTTGTTCTTAGTCACCGGCTTTTTCGCCGGTTTCACTATCATATTCTCCTCAATCATTAATATTTTTTTTCCGGATCTCTCGCTCACCGATAGAAATGTCGATTGGCTGTCAAGTGGGAACCGTTTTTCTTCCGGATCTTATTCACCGATAGAAAATGTTGATTCCCTTTCTGAGACAGCCAAAATTTCCAATCATTTCGATTCTGGTCACGGTTCTCCTGACCAGGGCCGTGCTTATAGTTGAATGAAAAAGGCATTTGCCTCAAGCCCCTTAAATAATATAAATTTGTTGGAGCCCCTAATTTCTAAAAATCAATCTTAGTATAGTGGTTAATGCCATTTTTTGTTAGTCCTTCCCTGATGAGTTCGATTATCTCAATTGTTTAAGAGGAGTGTTTGTTATCTTAATTAGTTTTAACTTTTAAACTAAAATTTTAAAAGTTCAAGTTATTTTTTCCTAAGAGCTACTAACATCTCAATCCATGATTTCAATTTTTATTTTCTTTATGCCACAATTTTAATTCTGTTTTGAAATGAGTTAGATTCGATTGATAGATTATGAAAGTTTGGTAAAAGAGTTCATAGACAAAAAAAACATTATGTAATAGATCTTTAAAAAAAAAAAATTAAGATCTTACCTATCATTATAAGTTTTTGAAAAAAATTTATCGTTTAAATTTAGATTATAATTATAACTAAAAAAGATTATGTAAAACTTTTTTAAAATTCGCCTCAAACCCTTAAAAGTCTTCGCACGTCATGACTCTACTCAGAGTCTCTAATGCAGCTCCAGGTTATCAAGAGATGTTCCAACTGGACTACCACGTTTTGGAAAAAAACTTAAGGATTTATAACTTATACTCTTTTGTGTTTGTTTTTGGTATTTAAGTAAGTTAAGTAATTAAGTCGACAAATACACCATATTGTGATATATTTTAACGTTGTTAAATTTATTACTAATTCGTTTGTCCTAGGATGAAACAATTTAGTTTTGTTTGAAATTGGCTAAATTTTATTATTGATCACTCTAATTAATATTATGTTTTGTTCTTCCTTATTTCTAACCATATATTCCACTTTGTTTTATTTTTGTTTGTTATAGACATTAAAATATAAATCAAAATCAATACAAGAATTACATGTGTTCTTTTTTGTTTTGGGGTCGAAATTACATGTATTCAATCTTCAAACATATGATACTGTTTTATAGAGCTAATACTACAAGAAAACACCTCGATTCCCGACCAGATTTCCAACAGGAAAAAAGCGGTCAGAAATTCCCGACCGATTTCTGATAAAAACCGAAGAAAAATATCACGTCGGAAATTGGTCAGAAATTCCCGACCGATTTTTGGCCGTCAGAAATCAGTCAGAATTTCCGACCGATTACAGACGAAATAAATCCGTTAATCTGCCTGTTGCACTAGCCGTTTGAAATTTTTAATCGGTCGGGAATCTCGACCGATTTTCTACGAAACTAATCCGTTAATCTGCATGTTGCACTAGCCGTTTGACAATTTTAAATCGGTTGAAAAGCGGAATTAGTTGGAAATCCGCAGAAAATCCATTATAAATATCTCTCCACCCTCATTCACAACTTACACAAAAAAATACATAGAAAATGTCTACTTCAAACCCTTATGATTATTTTCGATCGTGGATGGATAAACCACGGCATGATCCAGCGACGGATCAACTGACGGATGAGTATGCACAAGGTGTTGAGGAATTCATGACATTTACGACAAACAATAGCATGATGTCGAAATACGGTAAAATGTATTGTTCATGTACTAAATGTCAGAATCATATATTAGTCTCTATTAGGGAAGTATGGAATCACCTTTATAGGAATGAGTTTATGCCGGGTTACAAGATTTGATATACGCACGGAGAAACTAATTCAATGGTACAATATTATGGTAGGAGCAGTAATTATTCTGATAGGATGGAGCAACCAACACCAGAAGTAGATGCAAATTTTCAGATGGTGACTGATGTGTTTCGTGAAAACGTAGCATCGTATGTTCAAGATGGTATTAGAAGCTCGGAAGTTTTTTGATATGCTAAATGCAGCTAAGCATCCACTATACGAAGGATGTAGAGAGGGAATATCGCCTTTATCAATTGCAAGCATGTTGATGACTATAAAGACCGATTTTAACTTGGCGGAGGATTGTGTGGATGCGATAGCTGATTTTGGGAAATATATTTTACCAGAAGATAATATCTCACCGGCTTCATACTACGAGGTTCAAAAACTTGTAGATGGTCTTGGATTGTCGTATCAGATGATAGGTGTGTGTATCGACAATTGTATGATTTACTGGAGAAATGACGAAAACCGTGTGAAGTGTTGTTTTTGTCACAAACCTCAGTATCAGGAAACGGGTGGCAGAGTACATGTTTCACATAAACAGATGTGATATTTGCCGGTAACGGAGAGGTTGAAGAGGTTATATCAATCCGAGCGCACAGCAGGACCTATGGGATGGCATGCAGAACATAACTCAGATGGAGAGATTGCCAATCCCTCAGATGCAGAAGCGTGGAAACATTTTCAAGAGGTCTATCCTAGTTTTGGCTCGATCCACGACTCCGTGGAAGAACGACATGGTAAAATGATTTTTTTTTTTAAGTCAAATTATTTATAGTTTTTATTTTTTTTGTAGGTTTGGTATATCGAACAACGGGATTAGCAAGTCCGTTTTGAGGATGTTGCTCTCGATCCTCGACAAAGCGCACACTAAGTTTTCTGATATCCCATATGAGGAGAAGCAAATTTGGTTTAGACAATTTGCGGTAAGTTGTAAATTACTTTTTTCTTACTTATATGTTTTTGTTGGTCAACAACCTAAATACCTAGAACGGTTTGGAAATCCAAACCGGAAGTACTGAGTTTACAAAACTAATATCCACTAGGTACACACGAGCACTTCTTGCTAACTTGTCTGCCTTTTTGTTGTATGCGCGTGGAATGAGTGAGATTGAGAAAAAAGAAAACACCTCCTTACTCTTCTCGAATTCCTCCAAGTGTAAAGCAAAAGCCGGCCAATCCTTGAGTGTAGACACCATCTTCACCAACTCAGAGCAGTCTGTTTCAAAACCTATTGCCGTCTTCTGGTTTGCAATCAAGCAATGCATGGCCCAGATGAGTGCTTCCAATTCTGCATGTAGGAGGGAGATGCTTCGTCGTAGATTTCTTGCTCCCATTATTGTCCCTTCGAGGCCTTCCTGAAAGCAGTGCCAACCTAATCCGGAAAAACTATCGATCTCTTTCCAGGATCCATCAATAGTACACTGCCATCCTTCGTAAGTCGGAGACACCAGAGTAGTGGACAAACTTTGGATTGTCACATCAGTGTCACTACACTGTGCCGTTTCCCAGGTTATTGCCTCAGTTTCCGCCATCTTCAGTATTTCTTGTGGATCCATGTCCACATTTGAGAAAAACTTGTCATTTCTCGCTTTCCAAATATACCACGCAATCCAAGGAAAACTAGTATCCAGATTTTTCGGAGGAAATCTCCAAAAGATGATCAAAATTAGCAAAAACTGATGACAGTGGAAAAACACCCGGAGGTGTTGGTATCTTAGAAAGTGCCCATTTTTGTTATGCCAAAGGACATTCAAAAAGGACATGATTGATAGTTTCATTTTCCGAGCCACACCTAGCACATTGTGTATCACAGTTGAGTCCCCTACTTCGCAAATTGGTTGAGACCGCGAGACATCCCGATACAACTTGCCAAATAAAGTGTCGTAATTTTGGAGAGCACTTCAGCTTCCATGTATGAGCCTGTAAGATCATCACATCCGGACCATATGAACCATTGGACCATGTATTTGGGCATGATTGTTCAATTTGATAACCCGATTTAACCGTATACCTCCCCGATTTTGTGTAGTGCCATCCAATAGTATTTGGTTTGTAGGTGCTACTTACGGGCAGACCCCGAATAATCGTTACATATGCCGAATCGATAATGGCGTTTAACAAAGCCATATTCCCGTTTGTGTCAGTGAGTCAATCAGATGATTAGCCATTAGATTCGGGTAATAATTAAACCCCTTACATGTTGCTGACCTCGGCGGAGAAGATGGTATCCATGGGTCATTCCATACTGAAATAGAACAGCCTGATCCAACTCTTTTAATTAGCCCTTTTTTTACCAGAGGTCTAGCTAAAATGATACTCCTCCATCCATACGATGAGGAGTAAGATCGAATAGAGTCCAAAGGGTCTGTATTCCGGAAATATCGACCCTTGAACACCCGCGCAAACAAGGAGTCCGGGTTATCCATTAATCTCCATAATTGTTTGGCCAATAAAGCTGTATTAAAGTCCTCGATTGCCCGAAAACCCATACCCCACTCCGATTTGCTGCGACATAATTTCTTCCATGCTATCCAGTGCATTCCTTTGTGTTCTCCATTTGAACTCCACTAGAACTGTGCCGCCGCACTAGTTAGTTTTGCAGTTATGGATTTGGGTAATCGAATGCACGACATAACGAATGTTGGCATTGCTGATACCACTGATTTAATTAAAACCTTCTTACCTCCTTTGGATAAAAGTCTTGATGTCCATCCATTAATTCGATTTTGTTGTCTCTTTGCGACAAAATTAAAGATCTTACTTTTGGCTCCTCCGAGACTTTCCTGGAGGCCTAGATATGAACCCATGCCGCCGATGCTAGAAATACCTAATATGAGTTTAACCTCATCTTGGACCGTCTCATTTACCGTGTGACCGAATTATAAAGAAGATTTTCCAAAATTGATTTGATGTCCAGACACTAACCAGTATTGTTGAAGTATATGCAAAATAGTTTCACATTCCTGTTTGGTAGCCTTACAGAAGAAAAGACTGTCATCGGCGAAAAGGAGATGCGAAATTGATGGGCTTGCTTTCGTAACCTTTAACCCCGTGACTAATTTGTCTCTTTCTGCCGGATATGTTTTATTCATAATTTTGATTATTTTTATTTCTGTTTTCTTAGCAAGAGTTTACATGGCATCATTCCGACACCACCAAGGTGCAAAAAACGTTTATGAAGGAGGCGGCTACGCAGTTCAAAAGAAACATGAACGAGTGGAAGAAAAAGTGGAGGAAAGGACAAGACAAATCGGAAGGCTTGAATGCGACGGTTTGGGATGAGTACGAGCCATATTGGGAAAACCCCGAGACAGAAAAAACCTCGAAGACTAATTCCGGAAACTGAAAGAGTGATCGAGCTGGTAAGGAACAGTATATCCATAACAGTTCGACCAGCTTCCTGACCCGAGAAATGTAAATGGTAATCTTTTATTGTTTACATTATTTTCATATGTAATTGTTAAAATATTTATTATTATTTTATTCTTGTTGTTTTTTGTAGACAAATGAGGTCGGAAGTGTGCGTCCGGATCATGTGGAACTGATAAGGCCGTGCCACATGAACAAGACAACCATGGTTATTCAGGATCCCTAAATGAGTGAGATCTACGAGAACGTGAAGAAGAAGAAGATCGAGCTGACCCAGCAATCAAAAGGCAACTCCTCCTCTTCCTTCGAGGTGACGCGGGAAGAGATCAACCGTCTCGTTATCAGCGTAAGTTTTTGTTTAGTTTTGACATTAAATTTTGTTAATGTTCTAATTTATTTTTAATTTGTACATGAATGTCCCCTTGATAAAAAAGGGCGGCGTCGCGGGGGTTTGGGTAAGGTCGCGGTTATGGACGACATGACTTCATCGGGTTTCCCCGTATTCTCAGAAGATCTCGTTTAGCAGAATGAAGAGCTGAAAGCAAAAGTAGCAGCTTTGGAGGAGGCGAAAGCGGACACCGAAATGAAGTTAGGTGTTACGCAAGAGGAGCTTATAGAGGCAAAATCGGATATTGATGGCATGTCGGATTGGATGAAATTGAAGTTCCCGAATTTTCCAGGAACGGATCGGAAACGGGAAATTAATTTTCATGTTTTTGTAATTTGAAAACAATTTTATTTTATTTCAAAACAATTATATATTTATGCACAATTTAATTTTAATTTTCAAATTATTAATATAATTTAATTACAATTTAATTTAATTAAATAATTATTATTATTTTTCGACTTTTTCAATTACTGTCAGTAAACGGTCGAAAAACTCCCGTCGGGGATTGGTGATATATCATAGTTTTTACCCTGTTTAGACCATGATATAAGTCCTTTTTATAGAGTCTTTCTAGTGTTTTGTAGTCTTTTAGAGTCTTTTACAGCTTACTGGAGCAATTTGGAGCAGAAGCTGAAGTCGTGTTGCTGAGTACCTGTTTTCACGTCGAGCATCGATCGATACCCCCTGGTATCGATCGATACTCATCGCAGCAAGACACGACCCGCGAGTTTTCCAAGACTTGAAGAATTGCAAAAGTGCCCAGAAGTCTTTAATAATTACAAGAAGACCCCAAGTCGTGATTTAGGTTATAAATAGGATTTTACAGTCATCTGTTTAGGCTAAGCTTTATTTTCTATACTTTGGTTTGAGACAAGTCTGAATCTCCCTTCGTCCGAGATCAGATCTCAAGAACCTCTTCTTATTTTATTGAGTATTTATTCAGTCATGTTTATTGATTCAATCTCCATGTCTGAGTAGATCACCTGTTAGGTTTAGGGTTTTATCATAAGGGATTTCTTTGAATGCTAGGTTAATTTATTATTAGGATTCATTATCTGAATTAGTTCTTCACCTTAGGTTGTTCTCAAAGCTAATTCTAGATTGATCACCTAGAACTTAGATCTTAGGATAATTGATTAGGCACGAGAGTGCGATTAATTACCTAATAGAACCTAAGTGAGCAAATTGATTATTCGCAAAGAGATTTGGTTTAATTGATTTGTGAACATATCAAACCTGATCTTTAAAGCTGATTTAGATTTTAGGATTCGCAAAGAAATTTCGAATTCCTAGGATTTAGGTTTAGATAGTTTTCGCAACGAGAGTTGGTTAATTATACTTTAGTGATTTGAGTTCTAGAACAGTGCTTAAACCTGAATTCTGTTAGTTAATTAGGCTGCATTCATGGATTTCCTGAGAAATACCCTGAACCTATCTGCCTCCAACTGAATTTACAACACCTTTTCTTGCAATCTTGTTTTCAATTACATCTGTTGATTTAGCGTGTTTCGAATCTATACAATCTATTGTGTGAAGTCTTGAGTTCTTGTGTTCGACCCCTGATTTACTGCAGCAACTGCATTAGTACTATTTAGGGTATTAAATTGAGCATATCAATTTTGGCGCCGTTGCCGGGGACTCAATTCGCCATTAGATTTTAGCTAAGAAATTCGTCTAAATCGCCCGAGTATCGATCGATACCCTTGAGTATCGATCGATACCCGTCGTAAATTTCAGTTACTCACGCTCTTTACTTCTGTTTTCAGGTGTATGCCTAATCGAGAAACCAGAAGCAAAAAGAGCACCCCGCTAGTTGATCTATCACTGGAACAGCTAGCACACGTGCAACGCACAAACATGAAAGCAAAGAAATCAGCTAAGATGAACAACAATCAAGTTGGGTTAGTTCGTGATGCAGCTGGTGCTTACAGAGACCAAGAGGGTCGATTGTGTAATGAGCAAGGACAACGTCTGGATGGAGAGGGGATCATCATTCCACCTGCTCCTGTTGTCGCTGAGAATGTCGTTGGGGACACGAGGAATGTTGTGGTTAATCGTGAAAGAACGATTGGTGAGTACAACAGGCCAAAGCAGTTTTTCGCCAATCGATCAGCGATTCGTCCTCCTGCGTTTGAGAAGAACGACTTTGAGCTGAAACCTGCTTACTACACTCTAGTGGGACAGCATCTCTTTCATGGTCTTCCTCATGAACATCCAATGGACCATGTAGAGAAATTCGAGGACTTGGTCACTAGCATCAAGAGCAATGGAGTGTCTTATGACTATCTCTTCTACAAGCTTTTCCCCTACTCTCTAGGTGGAGATGCTACTTACTGGCTGAGGCAGCTACCTCCTGGATCGCTGACTAATTGGGAAGACACTAAGAGAGCATTCCTGATTAACTTCTACGATGATGGACGATCTGAAGATCTAAGGAATAAGATCTCCACCTTTTCTCAAGGACCTACTGAGGCGTTCAAGGCTGTTTGGACAAGATTCAGATCGTACCAAAGAGATTGTCCACATCATGGATACTCTGATGTGCAGCTGCTGGGTATCTTCTTCAGAGGAGTAGATTGGAGATATCAGATGGGTCTGGACGCTTCCAGCAATGGTAATTTCAACACCAGATATCCTGAGGATGCTATTGTGTTGATTGGGAACTTTGCCTCTAGTAGTAGCACTAAGAGTGCAGATTTCGAGCGCAAGAGGCTGGCTGGTAACATGGATGGGTCGCAGATCGCTGAAGTGAAAGCTCAGCTGGATTTTATGCACAGTCTTTTGATGGGAAAGACAACAAAGGCCGTCCACTTCGCTGCTGAGAATGAAGTGGAAGATGTTAACTACATTGGTGGTTCGGGTTTTCAGGGTCAGCGATCTGGGTACAACACCAATCGAAACTTCACCAACTATGGTCAGCAAGGAGGGTACCAATCCCCACCACCCAAAGCTCCTGAGAGTAAGATTGAGGCTATGCTTGAACACCTGGTTCAAGGGCAGGAGAAGATGACGGTAACCTTCAATGGGAAATTGGATGACTTGTACACCGATTTGAGTGGAAGGATCGAGGCTCTAAAGACAAGCCACAGGATGCTGGAGACGCAAGTAGCTTAGACTGCAGCAAATTCCAAGGGAAAGACGGTTCAGTCACACAATGCACACGTCAATACCATCAGCTCATGTGCAGAAAATCTCGAAGATGATCCTGAAATCGCCAAGGCATCGATCGATACCCCCAGGTGTCGATCGACGCCAGTTACAATTCTGAAACGGGACACTTCCAAAACCCGTGTATCGATCGATACCCCATTGGTATCGGTCGATACTGAGGCGATTTCAGAGGAGACACCGGAGACGTCGACTGTGGTGCCTAAAGTACTTGCAGAAAGGATCTATATACCAAGGATACCTTATCCCAGAGTTCTTGAGAAGGCTAAGAAGGAGGTAGAGGATGCCAGATGCAAGGATATGCTGGATAGTCTGATTGTGGAGCCTCTAGATGATGATAAATCTATCAAGGATGATTCAACAGCAAGAGTATCGATCGATACCCTACCTGGTATCGATCGACACCCATCGCAGAACGCGCCAGGACATGTGAAAACACCTGAGCCGATACATAAATTCAATATCGCCCAATTCTGGGAAGACCAGGAAACCGAGTATCAGGCAGAGAGAGCTAGGGAACGAGCTGCGAAACGTGCGCATAAGATCAAGAAGGTGAATCCTGTTCCTAAACACCTCAGAGATCCCATCTCTCCAAAGCAGCTGCGTGGCTTTGAGAAGATGGTACGAAGGATCTCCCCTGATTCAACCTTTGAAGAAGCTATAGAGTGCCGTCCTCTGCTAAGTCACTTCAAAGATTGCAGAGAAACTGAGGAAGAGATTAAGGCACTCTTCATTAAGGCTAGAGGCCCACCTCTACTGAGACAGCTGACCCAAAGAGAAGATCCAGGGAAATTCGCTGTTCCATGCTCTATCTCTGGAGTTGATTTCAAAGAGTCTCTTGTCGACTCAGGGGCTAGTGTCAATGTCATCTCAAGGGCATTTGCAGAGCGATTGGGGGCTGATATTCGATCACCAAAGGTATCTATCACACTCGCGAACGACTCCACCTCACTTCCATACAGTACAATCTCTGCTCTACAGGTCAAAGTAGGAGATTGTCTGGTGCCGACTGATTTTCAAGTTGTGGAGATGGGTGCGATATCTCGTATGCCTATACTTTTGGGACGACCGTTTATGGCTACTGCTGGCGCAATCATAGACACGCCTAATAAGAGAATCTCTTTCTCTTACATAGACGGAGGGGTCTATTATGATGTCATTCCCCCTAAGAGTGCTCCCACATGTGTCTCTAGCATCGAGGTTGTCACAGAAATGTCACTAGCAGTTGATCTTTTGGAAGAGCCTCCTGACGTGCCTACTATCACAGAAGTTTCAGCTGAACCGCCCTGCATCCCCAAGGAAGTTGCCAAGAAGGCCAAGGCAACAACAAAGAAGAAGGCCAAGAGCAAGAAGGTCGAGAATCCCCATATCACTTTGATACCTTAGAAGTGTGCTGGAGATTCGATTGAGTACAAAGTAAAGTGCAAAGGAGCTTCCAAGCCATTCTCCAAGGCTAGAGTCCTTCTTACTTCTGAGCTGAAAGAGAAAGGACAGGAGTTCATGGACAGCATGTTGAGCAGAACTCTGAAGATAGCAATGTCGAGTTGTGGAGCCTGTTTTGGTGCAAGCTCTCACTCTTATCCAGCCTGAAGGGCGTTACAGTCAAGCTATTGACGTTAAACGAGCGCTTGGTGGGAGGCAACCCACTGGTGAGTCTGTTTTTGAGTCGTTTTTCTTTTTATTTTTCGTTCGTTTTGTGTTTGTGTCAGGATAAACAAAGAGCAACTCGAAATCGCCTTAGCATCGATCGATACACCATTGGTATCGATCGACACCGATCGTGAAAATACGGTTCATCAAGTCGATTTAAGCCTGGTATCGATCGATACCAAGCTGTGTGTCGATCGATACTTGACGTTCCAGCAAGGTAACTTCTTGTTTCTCTTCGTTTCTTCTATCCTTTTGTTTTCTTTTACCTACTCTAGGATAGATAACACTGGAGACAGTGTTGTTCAAGTCTGGGGGAGGTGTCTGCTGACATTGTGTTTGTTTTTCTTAGAGTTAGTTGTTTTTATCGAGTCAAAATTGTTTTTATTGAGTCAAAACTTGTTGGAGATAATGATCCTGTGCTTGAACCTATTGATTTGATTTTGTTTTTGAGTGCACAGTGTTACAGGATCAGTTCTAGATCGACTAATGAAAAACCCAAAGATTGACCAGTTGACTAGAAAACATCCATGTCTCCAGCAGAGTTCTTATGAAACCTGAGCCAAATTATTGCACTTCATCAATTTGGTTAGTGTTCATAGAGCTTGATTCATCATTCATATCTGATAAAGGAACCCATGTGTTTAGAGTAATAGTATCTCTCTCCTCTGTTATAAGTTGATAGATAAGAGCATAAAAGATTGAAATGATTTTCTTCTAAGTAGAGGGTTAGGAAAATTACCAACGATCCCATTATTATACTTAAGAGGGAATGATCACACAAAGGATTGGAAGCGAGGCTAGGATTTTCCTATGATGCCATTATTCGCCTACATCCTTTGATACATAGAAAGGGAAGAACCGGGGATTTGGTGGCAAACACCATCAATATTCGCGTCTCATACCTTGATGTGTATATGCAAAGCTAAAAAGAAAAGAGAAAAAAAGAGAACATAATAAGAAATAAGTCTGGGGGAGAGAAAGTGATACAAAAAGTGTGCAAAAAAGGGTGGTTCCTTGTCATGATATTGTCTGGTAAAGAATCTAGAAGGTTCTTGAATATTAGCTGCAGCGATGAAACTGGCGATGAGGGTTTTATTTGAACAATGCTGTGGGATAATGTGTGGAGTCTGGAAAAGCTGCGAATGTCTACGGAGAAGTACATGGTGGTTAGATCGAAAGCTGGTTTGGTGACATTTGGGTACTTGGAAAAATGGTCATTTCGATGGTTCATGAACAGGTGAGTCTCCGCGTTTTCAAACCTCTTTCTCTGTTTAGTCTTTCATTTGCTTGAGGGCACGCAAAGGCTAAGTCTGGGGGAGTTGATATATCATGGTTTTTACCCTGTTTAGACCATGATATAAGTCCTTTTTATAGAGTCTTTCTAGTGTTTTGTAGTCTTTTAGAGTCTTTTACAGGTTATAGCACGTTTGGAGCATTATTGGAGTTATTGGAGCTTACTGGAGCAATTTGGAGCAGAAGCTGAAGTCGTATTGCTGAGTACCTGATTTCACGTCGAGCATCGATCGATACCCCCTGGTATCGATCGATACTC
>PKML01065017.1:86232-96273 GCA_002933935.1 Eutrema yunnanense | reverse complement strand
TAGGTGAGCAAATTGATTATTCGCAAAGAGATTTGGTTTAATTGATTTGTGAACATATCAAACCTGATATTAAAGCTGATTTAGAATTTAGGATTCGCAAAGAGATTTGGAATTCCTAGGATTTAGATTTAGATAGTTTTCGCAACGAGAGTTGGTTAGCTATATTTTAGTGATTTGAGTTCAAGAACTGCGCTAAACCTGAATCCTGTTAGTTAGTTAGTCTACATTCATTGATTTCCTGAGAAAAACCCTGGGCCTATATTCTTCCAATTGATTTACAACCCTTTTAATTTCTGCATTGCTTTTAATTACATCTGTTTGGCTTAGCGTAATTCGACACTTCATAATCTATTGTGTGATTTCTGTGAGTCTTTGTGGTTCGACCCCTACACTTACTACAACAACTGCTTTAGTATCTTAGGGTATTAAATTGAGCATATCACTCCACTTAGCCAAGAGTTAGTATAATAATTCTGTATCCGGGGAGATCCGATCCCCGGACTGCACCAACAGAGCCGAAACTCACCTCGAATGGGAACTACCCCACTACAACATCTTGGTTTACATGTTAAGTTAATGAATTCTATTTTTAGAAAAGAACATAACATTTTAACGGTTAATTTGATCGAATCTTTTTGTGAAAATTTACAAATACACGTATTCATATAGTGAGATATGTTATTCTAAGTCTAAGTCTAACGTTATTAATATTTACCGGTAGTAGCCATTAGAGTTGTTTAGCGAAATAAAGGAGAAATAACCTCTTTTAAACATGTTCAACTAACATCTCTTCAATATGTAACATCTTTGATTTTCTTAAGACCCATTTAAAAATAAATTTTAAAAACTGAATAATAAAGATGATGAACAATGTTTCTACAGAACAAAAAAACGTGTGAAATTTTGTTTAAAACAGTTCAAAGTTTTTTTAAATGCTTATTAAAATGTTGTCTCAATACTTGCTAAGAAATTGTTAATCTTTAAAACATATATGCATTGCTGCAAATAACTCATGTTATGGCTGAGAAGATGTTTGGAAACAGTATATACTCTCCATTTTAAAAAAAGTTTCCAAAGTTTTTTAACAAAACCGTGTGAAAGTTTTTAAAAACTTGTGAAAGTTTTGAAAAACTTTTGAAAATATACATATTAATAACTTCAATCGATCGAACATATGTGATGAATAATGACACCGACGTTTTGTAGCGATAAACAACGTTAGCAAAAATAAGTTTATTAGTACTTAGAAAGTAAACATTATACCAGAACAACTAAGCTCCCGTAAAACTAATCTAACCTATAATAGGTTTCAGACAGAAATAACATCCATCGAAAAATTGTTAGAAACATAAAACTGTCGGAAACCGTCATAAGTTTTTTTTATCGGAAACCCGTCAGGCTAGAACCGTTAGAAATCCTTCGAAAACATGTTTGAAACATAAAACTGTCGGAAACCGTCATAATTTTTTTATCGGAAACCCGTCAGGGCTAGAACCGTTAGAAATCCATCGAACGATTTACCAAGGGGTTTTTGATGGATTTTTCCGATGAATTTCTAACGTTATCTTCCGATTAACAAAAATTCATCAGAAATAATGTATGTCAGTAATCCATTAGAAATTTTCGATGGTTTTTCATTTTCGACGAACCGACATACTGAAATATGTCGGAAATAACTATTACCAACGGATTTATGACAGTTTTTTTTGTCGATTCTAACATCTAAATGGTTTATAAAGACATATTATATGGACAAATTCAATATTTAAAAAAAAAAAAAAGCTATGTAAGTAATTGCTCCAACATCTCGTGTAACTAAACTTTTTCTTATCTTGGAATAAATATACCCAAGATTTAGGATTTCCTCTCTCATTGTCTCCTTTGTATGATTTTGACATGATATCAGAATCTTTAATGAAACCAATAAATTTATAGCTATTTGCTTCATATTTGTTGCTTCGTGGTGTCATGACGAACTTAATTTCTCTGTGTTGATAATTTTACAAGAAGGAAAGTGTTTCGATCGACACGGATAAATTTTTTTATTTTCAATTAAACATGCGGGGAAATCAAATAATATGCTAGAGAGTTGCATATGACACTTCGAATACAAAAAAAAAAAAAAAGGACTTCGAGATAATGCAATCGTTTTTACTAAGTACGGTGCATCAAAGCTAGGACAAATCATTCGCTACTAATTTCTTGGATCCGAAACACTAGACGACCCAACATAATTCATTTCAAGTAATTAAGGATTTATGGGATGATATCGCCAAACAATATACTTTTGTATGGTAAAAGAGAAGCAAAAAATTCACATTTTATCGAAGCAAAACCGTTGTTTCTGCTTGTCTCTTGGCGCATATTCATACTCTTGAATCATTGAAGGTTTTCCTATTACAAGCTTCACCACAAAGCAGATTTGGGAACAACTCAAGCCATCAAGTAGCATCAAGCAATGGTCAAAAGCTGTCATGTTCAAAGGCTGCATACCTAAGCATGTTTTTACCTTTTGGATCTCTCATTTAAACCGCCTTCCGGTAAGGTCTCGCATAGTATTTTGGGGTCTGACTAGACCTACCGCCTGTTGCATTTGTCAGAGAGAAACATAAACTAGAGATCACATTTTTCTCTACTGTGAATTCATATCTCATATCTGGAATAAGGTTCTCTTCCGTTTTGGTCAACCACATCACTCTTTTGTTGATTAGCCAAACCTTATTGCATGGATTTCTACGTCATATGGGACCATCAGCCTCATTCTCAAGAGACTAGCAATTCAGACAGTTATCTTTCACACATGGAAGGAAATGAATAATCATCTTCACAATCAAATTGCAACATCTCACAGTGATCTTCAAGCAAATAGACTGCAACATCATCGATTCCATCCTGACACAGATCCACAGGAAAGCATTCAAAGATTTGCTTTTCCAATGGTTCACCTAAGAGTAGTTCATTCATCTAGTTTGGACCAAATCTTTCACCGGTTATCAATTATGTTTTTTTAATATTTTTTTGGGCTTCTTTTAACTCTTTTTGCTCCGCCGAACAACTTGTAAAACAAATCGTTCCAATTTTTTGGTAAATAAAATTCTGTTTTATCAACAACAACAAAAAAAAGCAAATTCAAATTATTGAAATATTATTTTGCAAAATAAGGAAATATGCACGAACGTGTCATTCTATTCTAATCGATTAAAGCGGTTGTGGGAAAATTTCGGAAATTTCCATTTTCGCTTTCTTCACATATGCATCTATATAACTTTTAAATTATGTTTGATAAAATGAAAAATAGAAACAAAAATCTAATTAGTAAACGTAACCGTAAAGAATTGTGGTTAAGAAAAAGAAATTTTTTTTTTGCTTAAAATCCTCACTCAAGTAGAATCTCTCTCTCTCTCTCTCACTCACGTATGAGTCAATAAGTCCATTCAATTTCCATCCATGATATTTCTTTTCTGAATCAAAGCTTAATCATTTGATGATCATTTACATTTGTTACGCATATACATTGCTACATATCTATGCTTTTTTTTCTTCTTCTGTTTTTTGTTTTTAACAACAACCACAAATTACATATATATATATTTCTCACCTCAAACCAAATTTTAACCATCATTATTTTGTGTGTGTGGGCATGCAAAAAGCAGATCACACAGATCTTCCAATTTCATCATATACCAGGAGAAATATCCATACACTATAATAATAAACAAAAAAGTCACTAATTAATAGTTACACATGAGGACAGATACACACGTACGATCTTTAACCTCAAAAACAAAAATCAAAAAAAAAAATTGGTACTCACTCACTACTCAGTACTAAGAGTACCGCCTCAGGCTCCATTTTTATCCAACCTCGCACCGATACAAAACAAACACAATCCTCTCTCTCTCTCTCTCTCTCTCTCATTCTCTCTCTTTGTCTCTCTCTAATGGCGATGATGGTGGAGAATAGCTATGGTTACGGTGGTGGTGGAGGCACCGGAGAAAGGATACAGTTAATGGTGGAAGGTCAAGGAAAGGCGGTTCCGGCGCCGTTTCTGACGAAAACTTATCAGCTTGTCGACGATCCAGAGACGGATCATGTTGTTTCTTGGGGAGACGATGACACTACTTTCATCGTTTGGCGTCCACCAGAGTTTGCTCGTGACCTCCTCCCTAATTACTTTAAACACAACAACTTCTCTAGCTTCGTTCGTCAGCTCAATACTTACGTAAGTGAAAGAATCAAAAAAACGATTTGGTTTTTTTTAAAGAAACGATTTTTATACACTAAAACGATTTGGGGGTTAAAAAAGTTTGTCTTTTAAAAATACAATTTTTTTCTTACGGAAAACGATTTGTGTATTTGAGTTTTGATCGATTTGTCATTAAAGATACCAAAAACGATTTGGTTTTTTTGTAGTTTTTATCGATTTGGGGATTTGGGTGTTGGAGTTTTGATCGATTTATCTTTTAAAAATACATTTTTTATACAGAAAACGATTTGGGTATTTGAGTTTTGATCGATTTGTCATTAAAGATAGAGTTTTTATACCAAAAACGATTTGGGTTTTTGAGTTTTGGTCGATTCGTCATTAAAGATTGAGTTTTTATACCAAAAAACGATTTGGGTTTTTGAGTTTTGGTCGATTAGTCGAAAAAAATAAAAATTCCATTTTTAAACTTTTGGTTTTCTCCGATTTTGTCTTGATTTGATCGATTTGGGTCTGATTTTTGTGACTAATCCCTCTTTTGTTTTTGTTTCTTAGGGTTTCAGAAAGATTGTTCCAGACAGATGGGAATTTGCGAACGAGTTTTTCAAGAGAGGAGAGAAGCATTTACTCTGCGAAATCCACCGGAGAAAAACATCTCAGATGATACCAAACCAACATTCTCCGTTTATAACTCACCATCCTCCGTCGCAGATTCCGTTCTCCTCCGGCGGCGCAGCTTTCTTCTCTTTACCATCGCGTGACGTCTCCGCCGTGGACGACCATTACTGGTGCGACTCACCGCCGCCGAGACCACGAGCCGTACCAACCACCGTGGACTCTCAAGTCACCGCATTAACCGAAGACAACGAGAGATTACGACGGAGCAACACCGTTCTAATGTCGGAGCTTGCTCATATGAAGAAACTCTACAACGACATCATCTACTTCGTTCAGAATCATGTCAAGCCTGTTGCTCCAAGTAACTCTTACTTATCTTCTTTCCGACAGAAACAGCAACAACAACCTCCTCCTCCGCTTGATTATTACAACAATGCCAATGTCCCTAACCTCAATGCCTTGAACTCTCCTCCTACTTCTCAAAGCTCCATTACTGTTCTTGAAGATGAGACTAATCATGAGAGTAACATGAGAAAGACGAAGCTTTTCGGAGTTTCGTTGCCGTCTTCGAAGAAGAGATCGCATCATTTCTCAGATCAAAGTAGCAAAACTCGACTTGTGTTGGATAAGTCAGATCTTGGATTGAATCTCATGACTGCTTCTACACGTTAAGAGTCTTAATTTTTTGTTTTTTCTTTCTTTTTTTGGTTAAGTATTCAGCATTATTAGCACTGATGTTGTTTTATGATGAACATGAATATGGATTAATAATCTTCTTCTAATTATCGTGTTTTTTTCTTTCTTTTTCCTTTTTGTTATTAACTTTTGTTTTGTTTTGATTTTTTTGGGCTTGTTGTGTCTCAGGAAAATGAGAATGTCAGTGATGTCTAATGTAGATAGGCTTTTAGGTTACTTTATGCATTTTTTTCGAAATTTTCATGTGTATCGGACCGATCAAGTTATTAAAATTTCTTTATTAAATGCTTTCACGTCTTTTTTTTTTTTTTTTTAGATCCATCCACGTCATCTTTTCCCAGTTTCTGGTTTCCAGAAACTTTCATTTTGTATTTTTTTCATCTGAATCTTTTCTATTATATAAATCAAAGGAAGAATACACAAAATACTAGGTGGAATACGGTTTTGGTATACCAAGCCGACGAAAAACGAAAATTTCCCGAAAACTAAGCCCGATACACGGGAAACTAAGCCCGAAATACGAAAAGCATAAAAAGACTAATAACAACAACATAAACCAGAAACATGTTAAAGCCCGATACACGGGAAACACATGATGGGATACTATAGTCGAAAGTAAAACTTTCGAAACCACCGAAAAAGTCGGAAGAGCACAGTAGACGCAAAACTACATATTTCAAATGTCGCTGCCGAGAAAACCTACAACCGTAAATGGAGGAGAACCGAGGATAGAGGAAACCAAGAAGAATTAGTCCAACTAAAACAATTAACACAAACATAAGAAACAAATGACGAGAATCTAACTCCTATACACATAATCTTTTTCCGAAAGAGTCTAAATCTAGGACTTTGCATCCCACTTTTATTTTGTATTCATTGTTATTATTCATTATTATTATTTTTAATACCAGAGTAATTTAGTGCTGGCAAAAACAAAAGTGTGTAATTTTAGTGTTTGGCAGTACCACGAACAAGGACAAATGAGTGTGGGTGTGTTTTCTCTTTTCTTTTTGTCATTAAATGTTTTTTTAATTTGGGCCTTATTGAACGTATAGCCCACTACATTTTTTTTTTGGAATAAAACTTTCTCAAACAATAATAATGGTGTGAAAAAACTACCCCGACGAGTCTTATTATCCGAACCCTACTCCTCCGTGAAATGGGGAGCAAAAAAATTGTCTAGTCCTTTGTTGGCTTTAGCTACCTAAAGTCATTTATTGGCTTTAGCTACATAAAGAGTAAATGGACTTATGTCTTCTATTCATAATGAACCACACAAAGGTGGGCTTTATCTCAGACTGTCATCTTTTTATTTTAGGCCTATTAGGTAGACTATTTAGACTTCTTTGGAAACGGTCTCTCAAGATTTCAGGACGTTCCAAGAGGAGGTCGACATACAAGCAAACCAAGCAGCGGATCAGATCACAAAAAGAAAGAAAAACAAAAAAATTCTTATCAATGCCTCCTCTCTTTTTGTATAAACGATTGCAGCGAATATGATAGTGAACTAAGAACAAAGCTCGAGATTCTTTCGTAAGCGAAAAGGCTTTGGTTATAAAAAAACTTGATATATGTTGATCCAGATGATCACTAATGTTGATCCAGATGATCACTAATGTTGTTTAGAGGATGATTAGGGAGTAGAAAGGCGAGATTTCCGTTAAATAGAACGAGTTAACCTAGACTTTGAGCAGGGCGGATATTATGATGAACAGGTCGGGGACCGTATTCTTTGTATTAATGATGCAAAGAGGCGAACGATTTAGATTTACGAACTAATTCCAACGGGAATCCAGTTCGGTGTTCTAAATGGCGCTGCCTTGTTACAAATGAGAGAGGTCGGGCCTATATCGTCGAGAATGAGAGATAAAAAGATAAAAGAACGGGTTACCGCAAGGTGGGAGGGGAGGAACGGAAATGGGCTGCGAAGATGGAGAAGATCCGTGCCCATCTCGCCGGTCGCGACCGGGCTTCAGAGCCTCATCTGCTGTACATCCAGGTGGTTGGCACAAGGGCATGCCTCAAGAGGATGGAGGCTGAGGATGGGATATCGGTGCCATGGTATCGGTATGCGAAGCTGGAAGAGGATGAAGGGATCTACGACGCCCAACTGGACGAGATCGATTTTCCGGACTTGACCCCGGAAGATTTGGATATCCCTCTCGACCGTACGTCTGGCGTTCAGCTCGAGCGACTTATGCCTGTTGAGGCCTCTTCAGCTTCGAATCCTCCCCGAGGTCCTTCCGAGCCGCCCGTTGATAAGGTGACTTTTGCAAGTCTCTTAGAGTCAATTCTCTAAATGCGATTGAAGCATAAGAGGTATCGAACCTTATTGGGAAATCTTCTAATCACTAAAAATACAAGATTCTAGAGTAATTTAAGCTAAAAGAGTTTGTTGTTAAGTAACCGATTTAGAACTAAACAAAACACTAAGCAAGATTGTAAATTCAATAAGCAAAAGCGAATCTAGAGATAGGGTTAATGATATAAGAAGTCCCAAGTTCAACTCATGATGTTCAATTACTCAATTAAGCTAACCCCTAGGCAAGAGATCCTAAACTTGACTAACTCTCTCTCAAGCAATTAATCACTATGCTAATCATCTAACCCATTAGCAAATCATCATTTGTGGATCATTGATTAGCAAGCATTAAGTTTAAATCAACAAGATCAACCAAAAATACACCCTAGACAACTATTGTCATAGGCTAGGAATGTAAATCTCTTGTTTAATTCATCTTGGCATTTCATCAAACACTTGGTGTTCATGAAATGCCTCATGATCTAAATCTACTTTTTCAAGCTAGGTTTAGCATTAAGAACATTAAACAAGAAGGGATATAAGAAGATCTAGCCCTAAACATCATGAATCAAACCTAGGAACATCCTAATCTACCCAATCTCAAGATCCTAAAAGACTACTCAAGATCCATGGAAAGCCTCTCAAAATCGATGGGGATTGAGATTGAATCCATGGGTGATTGTTGAATAATCAAGATGAAAAGAAGATAGATGGAAGGGATTGATGAGAATTAATACCAAATTGCAATAAAATAAAAGATCCTCCTTACAAAGCTCAAACTCTCTCAAAGGTCAAAGTTTTGAGCATAATAAAAAGCATAATCTAAAAATTAGGTTTAGACAAGTATTTATAGGAAAAAGTAGAAAACAGGAAACACATCAATGTGTTGCATCAATGAGTGACCCTTGTCTTGGTCGATGTGAATTTCCTGGAGCTCACATCGATGTGTGACATCGATGTTGGAGAGGTCTTGGGCGAGGCTAAGCTCCCTGGTCCAGCATCCATGAGTTGCATCGATGAGTGACCTCCTTCTGGTCGATGTTGGGGCTTCACATCGATGAGTGACATCGATGTTGAGAGTGTCTGGGGCGAGGCTAAGCTCCCTGGTCCAGCATCCATCAGTTGCATCGATGAGTGACCTCCTTCTGGTCGATGTTGGGGCTTCACATCGATGAGTGACATCGATGTTGAGAGTGTCTGGGGCGAGGCTAAGCTCCCTGGTCCAGCATCCATCAGTTGCATCGATGAGTGACCTTCTTCTGGTCGATGTTGGGGCTTCACATCGATGAGTGACATCGATGTTGAGAGTGTCTGGGGCGAGGCTAAGCTCCCTGGTCCAGCATCCATCAGTTGCATCGATGAGTGACCTTCTTTTTGATCGATGTTGGAGCTGATATACTCCCAAAACATCTCTAACCGCTTCTCTTGCTCCCGAACCGAATGCCCTTAAGCCAACTCCATCACATTGCCTCCAAAGTACCTAAAAGGATCCAAAATATGCAAGACTCACTAGGACCTAATGCAAAACACCTAAGACTCTAAATGAGACAAGAACAAGCATGATAAGTTATAAAGATCTAAGTAAATGACCTAAAATCTAGATGAAATGCATGCTAAAACCATAAAGAATATGCACATATCAATTCCCCCAAACTTAAACCTTTGCTTGTCCTCAAGCAAACGAGGTTAAGAATGAGAGACGCAATGAAATGCAAGTGGAGCTCGAACCTATAAGAAGCACAAGAAACAATCGCACTCAACGTCCAAGTTACTAGTTCTAGGATGCACCAAAGTTGTCTACTCAAAAGGAGTTAGCCATTTCCTTCACAACATGCAACAAGCCAATCCTCAACCTAGACAAACCATTATATTCTCTAGCCTCTTAACATTCATTAATGATTGTATCTGTGAATGGTGCTTATGCAAAATCAAATGAAACCGCTTGGCTAAAGGTCCGGTTATGAGATGAAAGTGATCTCATCAATATGCATGGGTAATCAAACACAAGGATCTCTCAATGAACGAGCAAACTCCGACAAAATGCTAAAGGTAAAGAGCAATCTATGCATACAAGGAAAGACTCTCGTCTACCCGAATACCTAGAATGTTACTAACCTTAGCCCAATCTAACCTCTTTTTGCTTGTTCCCGAATCCTATTCTACCCTTTTCCTACAAGGCATTTTGCCTTGGATACCCAAACACACTTCTTCGTTCTCATTT
>PKML01065017.1:35513-52924 GCA_002933935.1 Eutrema yunnanense | reverse complement strand
CAAGCATCGATCGATACCCCCTGGTATCGATCGATACTCATCGCAGCAAGACACGACCCGCGAGTTTTCCAAGACTTGAAGAATTGCAAAAGTGCCCAGAAGTCTTTAATAATTACAAGAAGACCCCAAGTCGTGATTTAGGTTATAAATAGGATTTTACAGCCATCTGTTTAGGCTAAGCTTTATTTTTTATACTTTGGTTTGAGACAAGTCTGAATCTCCCTTCGTCCGAGATCAGATCTCAAGAACCTCTTCTTATTTTATTGAGTATTTATTCAGTCATGTTTATTGATTCAATCTCCATGTCTGAGTAGATCACCTGTTAGGTTTAGGGTTTTCTCATAAGGGATTTCTTTGAATGCTAGGTTAATTTATTATTAGGATTCATTATCTGAATTAGTTCTTCACCTTAGGTTGTTCTCAAAGCTAATTCTAGATTGATCACCTAGAACTTAGATCTTAGGATAATTGATTAGGCACGAGAGTGCGATTAATTACCTGATAGAACCTAAGTGAGCAAATTGATTATTCGCAAAGAGATTTGGTTTAATTGATTTGTGAACATATCAAAGCTGATCTTTAAAGCTGATTTAGATTTTAGGATTCGCAAAGAGATTTGGAATTCCTAAGATTTAGGTTTAGATAGTTTTCGCAACGAGAGTTGGTTAATTATACTTTAGTGATTTGAGTTCTAGAACAGTGCTTAAACCTGAATCCTGTTAGTTAATTAGGCTGCATTCATGGATTTCCTGAGAAATACCCTGAACCTATCTGCCTCCAACTGAATTTACAACACCTTTTCTTGCAATCTTGTTTTCAATTACATCTGTTGATTTAGCGTGTTTCGAATCTATACAATCTATTGTGTGAAGTCTTGAGTTCTTGTGTTCGACCCCTGATTTACTGCATCAACTGCTTTAGTACTATTTAGGGTATTAAATTGAGCATATCAATTGGTCGGGACAAATCCCGTCGGGAATCGGTCGGAATCTATGCCCTTCGGGAATCCGTTTGGGATTGTTCGGGAACACTCATGTCGGGAATCCGTCGGGATAAAGCTCCTGGGATATCCCTCGGAATACATTCGAAAAATTTTCGACATCGCAAACTGGTCAGAATTTTAGTGATGTCGGTAAATCGTTGGGAATTTTCCGACCAATAAGATCGGTTGGAATTCAGTCGGTCAATTTATGTCGTCGGAAATCAGTCAGAAATTTCCAACCGGTTTTCATTTCGACAATATAGTCACAACGGGTAAAATCGGTAGGAAATTTGTCGGGAAAGCTGATTTCCGACCGAATTCCGATAGATATGGCCGTCGAAAATCGGTTGTATTCTTGTAGCGTAAACATTTTGTTATGAGTAGTTTTAGTCATCTTTTTACGTAAGATTTATAATGGGTTGGTATGTTCACTAACCTATTCAAGAGAGAAAGAAAAATTAGGGCAAATGAGGGATTTCAATCAATGAATAATTGAGAGTGGTTAAGCTGCATCTTTAATCTAACTTCCACATTGTACCACTACCATGATACCATCATGATCCTTAATACTCTTTATGGCATTTGAATAACTACAAAATATTAGTGGAGAAGCCTTTCTTTTCATTCTTTTTTTTGTTTCTCATTTCTCTATGTTTAAAATTTCGATTGAACCTTAAATTATCAATATATTTTCTTCATTTTCCACTATATTGATTTACTTCTTTGCTTCATACTCAAACAATGGTAATCCACTTCCTCTACATCAGATCTCGTATTTCTACTATGTCTATTATCTTTTTGCGTCTATTTATCTAGCGGAGTTGTTAGACTCTTAATTTGGTCTGACATATTTATTTTAGATTGGCAAATAATATTCAAATTTGTGAAAAAAAAGTTTCATTCTCGTGACAAAACAAACAGAAACTTTGTTACAAAAAAAGAGACAAAACAAACAGGAACATTATATGAAGCTACAAAATCACAATGATTCTCAATTTAGTTTTTCCTTAATCACCAGCACCGACCTTTATACTCTCACCCACGTCACCTGACGTTGTCCATATATATCATGCACAAAATGTATGTCTCTCCACTACTTTCAAATATTAATCCGTTCTCAACATTATCTTAAATAAATGATTTTTGTTGGAGGTGGGCTTAGCACCCCCAATTAGTTAGGCTCATCTCAGTGAAAGGCCATTCTCGATTAAGCCAGCCAAATGTCAACGTTTGACCAAGGAAGACGCCGAGCTGATACCCCGATCTCCCAAGAGCATATCCCGAGCTCGCGCTGACACCACACCAACTCTGCGCAGAGAGATCAAAGGGGAAGACGACGCGTGGAGGGCAGCTCGCTGAACAGTGTGCTATCTTCGTAGCAGCATGGCACCGAGCTCGATATCTCACCAACTCTGTATAGAGACCGAAGGAGAAGATGACACGTGGAGGGAAGCTCGCTGAACAGTGTGCTATCTTCGTAGGAGCATGGCGCCGGGCTCATCATGATCTATCTGCCAAAAGAGCTGGAACACGCCTCTCAAGGAACCTTACTCACGAAAAGCGCTGGAGCACCACGTTACCCCGGATTTTCGATCCCCGACCTGTTCGTCATAATATCCGATCTGTTTCTTTCCTTCCCGACCTGCTCCGAAATTAAGCTTAACTCATTCCATTAACGGAAATCTCGCCTTCAAACCCCCTAATCTACCTCTAATCTTCATTAGTGATCTTTTGGATCATCAGTTGGCGCTAGAAGGAGGGGAGGTTTAGAGATTTTCCTACACGCAAGGAACAATTCAAACCACGACATCAACCGCAAAAGCAATGACGGTCCCGCCTCCGAGAGTACTATCGTCGTCAGAGAAGACGACTCCGGCTCAAACATTAGCCTCACCATCAGCTCAAACAACAACCGACGGATCAATTCCTCAAGATCAGCCCCTCGGAACTCCGCCCACGGCTCCAGGATCCGCTCCGTTCGACAACTCCGCCGCCCAAAATACACCTTAGACGCCGGAGGACCAGCCCATTCTGTCCGCCGTGATGCAGACCTTGCTCGCCAGGATAGATGAGCTGACACGCACCACCGACCAGCGGTTCGCCATGTTGGCGGCCTCCCGCGACCGGTCAGACGACACCAGATCTCCTGCCGTTCGAGTCAGGGAACCGGCCACTCGGGCAGATATCATGCATCTCCAGAGAAACCTATTCGGAGACTCACCGTTAGAGTCCGAAGGACCTGCCAGACAGTTCGCCCCAACGACGGACAGCCTCCCGGGAAATGAAGCGCACCTTCGACGTACCAGCTCGGAGCGCGCCAGAGATGGCGAATTCGAAGCTATGAAAGAGACAATCCGCGCAATGTCTTCCAAAATTCATCAAGCCACAGCGCGGCTCCAGAAATAGATCGCGTCATGAGGGAGACACAAAACACGCCATTCACGTGTCCATCCCGCTCCAGCACCTCGGCAAACTTAAGCTCCCGCCATATGCATGCAATACCGACCCGGCCCAGTATCTGACAGCGTTCACCATCGCCATGGGCCGCGCCCACTTTTCCCCAGACGAGCGCGAGGCCGCCCACTGCCAGCTTTTTGTGGAGAACCTTAGCGGTCCCGCCCTGAAGTGGTTCTCTCGGCTGAAAATGCACTCCATCGACAGTTTCAGGGATCTCTCAACATCTTCTTCGAGCACTACTCTATATATATCAAGCAGTCCGCGTCCAGCGCAGACCTCTGGGCGTTGAACCAAGGTGCTAAGGAATCACTCAGGTCTTTCATCGAGCGCTTCAAAGCCACGGCGTCACAAAGCAACGTGACAGACGAATCGGTGCTTCCTGCCCTAAGGAAAGGCCTACTGGCTGACTCGGCCTTCAAGGACGACATAAAGCTCAACAGGACGCGCTCGTTAGAGGACGCCTTGCATCGCGCCGGGCTCTACGTTGAGCTCGAAGAGGAAAAAGTGGCCGAATAAAAAAACAATGTGGAGAACCTTGGTATCAGGAACCTCATCAGCATTACGATGACGAGTACCAATGTGGCAAAGGCAAGCGAGCCGCCGCGTTCTTCGTCAATGAATCGCCGACCGTCCTCCATATGCACGATCCCACTCTTTTCTCCAACCCCGCGCCAAAACTGCCCTGGAACAAATAAGTGCGCGACCCCAATCATAAGGACCAGCGCTCCGACGAACCGAAAGACAAGGAACCCCGAGCAGAAGAGGAGTACGATAAGGCAGCCTTCTGCGATTTTCACCAAAGAAAAGGGCACCCGACGTCGCACTACCGCGCACTCCAAGAAATCCTGCTGAGTCAGTATCAGAAGGGAGAAATCCGCGTACCGAGCCATCATGCCCGCGAGCCTGGGATTACGACCGACGCCAGCAACGTGACAACTGAGGTTGCGAGGATAACCGGGCTAGGCCTGATAACCGCGCCCAAAATGACGACCGTCGCCGGCGATCTCCCTCGCGAGGTCGAGATAAGGACAGGTCGCCTCCCCCGGCGCGAATACTAATCAGAATGATCATGGGAGGGCTCCTCACGTGCAACGACTCGATACGATCCATCAAACAACACGAGAGAAAGACTGACGCCTCCCTGAAATGGCACTCCGGCCTGGAAATCGACGCACAAGGCACGAGTAAGAAGGGGATCTGCTTCACCGAGGCTGATGCGGCCGGAGTCCATCAACCTCACAACGACTCTCTCGTCGTACTGATCCGCGTGGCTGACTGCGACATCAACCGGGTCCTCGTCGACACGGGCAGCTCGGTCGATCTCATCTTCAAGGATACCCTGGCAAGAATGAATCTAAACGGAGCTGAGGTCAAACCACTCTCTATCCCACTAACCAGCTTCGCCGGGAACACCGTCAATGGAATCGGCACCATTGAACTACCGGTCTATGTAGGTCGGGTCACCAAAATCGTCAAGTTTGTGGTCTTCGACACCACCCTGATCTACAATATCATTCTCGGGACCCCATGGCTGCACTCGATGAATGCAATCACTTTAACATATCACCAATGCCTCAAGTTCTCCAACCAGGCCGAGACATATACTCTCCGGAGCAATCAGAGAGTCTCTCGCGCCTGTTTCGCCATCGAGCACAAGCTGCGGCACGCGGCGCCGGCATGCCTGACCATCAACATGCAGCGACCCGGCGAACCAAACAACCGGGACCTTCCAGGTCGGGATCTAGTCGCGCAAATCAATACCGATCCGCGCGATCCTATCTGCTGCGGTGGCATCGGGGCAGACCTGAAAGGAAGCATTAAGGAAGAGCTGGTCAAGTTCCTGAGGCAGAACATCTCCACCTTCGCTTGGTCAACAAACGACATGCCTGGCATCGACCCGGCGATTTGTAGCCACGAGCTCAACGTGGACCCGACCTTCAGACCGATCAAGCAGAAGCGACGGAAGCTAGGGCCCAAGCGCGCGCAGGCCGTCAACGACGAAATAGAAAAGCTGACCGCGGCCGGCTCAATCACCGAGGTCAAATATCTGGACTGGCTAGCTAACCCGGTAGTAGTCAAGAAGAAAAGCGGGAAATGGAGGGTTTGCGTGGATTTCACTGACCTTAACAAGGCGTGCCCCAATGACAGTTTTCCACTCCCCCGCATCGACCAAGTCGTTGAAGCCACTACTGGGAACGAGCTACTCTCCTTTATGGACGCCTTCTCGGGATACAACCAGATCCCCATGCACCCCGATGACCAGGAGATAACCGCGTTCATCACAGACGGCGGGACCTACTGCTACAAGGTGATGCTCTTTGACTCAAAAATACTAGAGCCACCTACCAACAACTCGTCAACAAGATGTTCGCCGACCAGATCGGCCGCACTATGGAGGTCTATATCGACGACATGCTGGTAAAGTCCTTACTAGCAGGCGACCATGTCGCTCACCTCCGATCCTGCTTCCGAACGCTGAATGAGTACAACATGAAACTAAATCCGGCCAAGTGCTCTTTCGGAATTCCCCTTGTACATCATCACGCAGCGCGGGATCGAAGCCAACCCCAAACAGATCCGAGCCGTCAACGATCTCAAGTCCCCAGAAAACACGCGCCAAGTCTAACGACTCACCGGGAGGATCGCCGCGCTCAACCGGTTCATCTCCCGCTCAACCGACCGATGCTTACTTTTCTACCAACTGCTCCGAGCTAACAAGCGATTCGAATGGGATAGCAAGTGTGAGGAAGCTCTCCAGCAACTGAAGGCGTACATATCAACTCCCCCCGTCCTGGCTAAACCCGAGGAGGGTGAGACCCTCTATCTCTACATCACCGTGTCTATGTCGGCAGTCAGTGGGGTGCTAGTACGAGAAGACAAGGGCGACCAAAAGCCCATCTTCTATGTCAGTAAGTCCTTGGATGGCGCAGAAAGCAGATACCCGACTCTGAAGAAGCTCGCAGTGTCGGTAGTTGTCGCAGCCAGGAAGCTCCGACCTTACTTCCAGTCTCACACAATCGCCGTACTGAGCACCTATCCCCTCAGAACCATTCTCCACAGCCCAAAGCGATCTGGCAGAATAATGAAATGGGCAATCGAGCTCAGCGAATATGAGATCGAATACCGGGAAGGGACAGCAGCCAAATCCCAAGTCATGGCTGATTTCCTTGTCGAGCTGGCACCCGAGCTAGCAACTGACGAACTCCCCCCAGAAGTGGAGTCTGCACGTCGACGGGTCAGTTTCCAAACACGGTTCCGGCTTCGGCATACGCCTCGAATCCCCGGCCAAGGAGATCCTAGAAAAGTTCTTCTGTTTGGCCTTCCCAGCATCTAACAACAAAGCTGAATATGAGGCTCTGATTGCCGGTCTGCGTCTAGCAAAAGCAATCGGGGTGAAGAAAATCCAGGCCTACTACGACTCCCAGCTCGTCGCCAACCAATTCAGTGGAGAATACGAGGCCAAGAACGACCGCATGGATTCTTACCTAATAGTAGTTCAAGACTTAGCAGCAGTATTCTCCGAGTTCACCCTAACCAAGATTCCCCGAGGTGACAATACTTCTGCAGACGCCCTCGCCACGTTAGCTTCCACCTCAGACCCAACCCAACGCGGGTAATTCCCGTTGAAAGCATCGACTTTCCCAGCATCGAGCTGCCAAAAGGGGTCTGCCTGATCAACCCCCAAAACAAAGACCTCGACGTAGACATGCCACATCCTGAAGAACTGCCACCTCCTCCACCCGAGCCCGAACTACCGGACTGGCGCGTGGACATACTCCTATACATCACGGACGACACCCTCCCTCCAGATCGCTGGGCGGCTCGTCGACTAAAGAAAAAATGTGCTCGGTACACCATGCTGGATGGCAACCTCTTCCGGTGGAACGCTTGAGGAACCCTGCTCAGTTGCCTCCACGGGCAGGAAACCATCGATGTGATGAAGGAAATGCACGAAGGCTCAGGCGGAAACCATTCTAGCGGCCGAGCCCTCGCCCTACGAATTTGGAACCTGGGCCACTACTGGCCGACCATGCTTCAAGATTGCGAAAAGTTTGCAGCTCGGTGTGAGAAATATCAGCGCCACGGCCCACTCATCCACTGTCCCACCGAGCTCCTGACCACCGCGGTGGCACCCTACCCATTCATGCGATGGGCCATGGATATAGTCGGACCACTTCCCTGATCTCGTCAAAAACGCTTCCTCCTAGTGATGGCCGACTACTTCACTAAGTGGGTCGAGGCCGAAGCCTACGCCAGGATCACGGCGGACGATGTCCGCAAGTTCGTCTGGAAGTTCATCATCTGTCGGCACGGCCTGCCATATGAGACCGTGACTGACAACGGTGCCCAGTTCACGTCGGTGCTGTTCGAGGATTTCTGCGCCAAATAGAAGATCAGGTTGAGCAAGTCCACCCCGAGATATCCACAAGGCAATGGGCAGGCCGAAGCAACCAAGAAAACCATCCTCGACGGCCTCAAAAAACGGCTGGATGACAAGAAGAGCTCTTGGGCTGACGAGCTAGATGGAGTTCTATGGTCTCACTGCACAACGCCAAGGACGGCGACAAGTCGCACACCATTCAGCATGTCTCATGGCATGGAGGCAATGGCTCCCTCTAAGGTCGAACTCCCCACTCCTCGCCGCGCTATGCTCACTCAACATGTCGACCTAAATGACGCCGTGCACTTGAGCTCGCTCGACTTTCTCGAAGAACAACGCGACAGTCCCTCCTACTAATCCAGAACTACCAACAACTCGCCTCCAAGTAATACAACAAAAAGGTCTGAGGCCGGTTCTTCGCCGAAGGCGACCTGGTTTTACGCAAGGTCTTCGAAAATACCGCCGAACTGAACGCAGGCAATTGGGAAGGCCCCTACCTCATATCCAAGTTCGTCAAGCCCGGCGTCTACGAGCTGATCACGATGAATGGCGACGAGTTCCCGCACTCATGGAACTCAATGAACCTCAAACGCTACTACTATTAGGCCCCCCGGCTCCTCCTCCCTTTCTACCTTTGTAAAAAACCGAACTACGATTGGCTTGATCCCTTCTAGTAAAGGGTACGTATGCAACCCCTAACCAGGGCTCAGGTATCAATCTAATATAAGTTTCTTCAAACTTGTTCCTTCAAAAAAAAAAAGAGGGGAAGTAAACGGTCCACGACCTGTTCCTTCGCAAAAAAAAAAAAAAAAAGAGAGAAGAGGGTAGTAAACGGTCCACGACCTGCTCCCTCGCAAATAAAATAGGACCGAGCTCTAACGCTCGCTCTTCTACGGCACACAAACCTAAGTGCCGAAGCCGAGTTCCAATGCTCGCACCTCTAACAGACACACAAGCTTTAAGTGTCTTCAAGCCGAGCTCGCTACCCGCACCAAAAAATAGGATACACAAGCATTAACTATCCTAAGCCGAGCTACACCTCACACCCAATACAAGAGCAAAAAAAAAAAAAAGCCACGGTCTACGACCTGTTCACACGAAAAATAGTAGCTGAGGAATACGGTCCACGACCTACTCCTCCAAATCAAACAATAGGAAACGGTCCGCGACCCACTCTTCCGAGCTCAACGTTCACCACCGAGCCAGTCTCGTACCAAACACTTACGAGAAAAATAATACGCGTAAAAATTCCAATTTTATTTCATTAAGAAAGGGGGACTAAACGCCGTGTTACATGATGGCCAACGGCCCACACCAAAAAAAAAAAAGAGAAAAAGAAGAAACAAATTTTTACAAAAGGCACTCCGGCCTACAAACTCGGATCCCCGTCAGCACGGGTACCCTCTACGTCGTACGGGCTCACGATCCTCAGGTTACTGCCATGCTCACCCCGTAAAGGCTGATCAACATGCTCTTTCCCGATCCCGGTCACAACGGACGACGGGGTAATATCAGCTCGAGCAACCGGCGCAGCGGCATCCGGGGCCGGCTCCCGGGCCGTCGGATCAGAAGAAGCTGCCAGCACAGTGGCGCATAGGGCCGGACCCGTGGCTTCCGGATCAGAAGAAGCTCGAGGGGGAATCGCGGCAGGCGGAGTCGAACTGGGCAGAGTCCGCTGAAGCTGGATATCAGAGGTGCGGTCCGAAGGAATATCCAAGTCATCCGGGCTCAGATCCAGAAAATCTACATTGTCCAGCTCGGCTCCGTAGCGCTCCTCGTTCTCCTTCAGCTGCGCATATCGGTAAAACGGCACCGATAAACTGTCCTCCTTCTCCATCCTTTCGAGGCACTCCCTCGTTCCAACCACCTGACTAAGCATCAGGTGGGGTCCCGCAGCTCAGTCTCGACCAGCCAGGTGGGCGTGGATCTTCTCCATCTTCGCAGCCCATATCCGGTTCCTCCTCTCCCACCTCGAAGTAACCCGCTCGCTTTCCTTAGCTGCGGCTGCCTTCGCCCGCTCTATGGCGCCCTCCAACCCCTTAACTCTAGAGTGAAACTTTTCCCGCTCCTCTTTCGCGAGCGCAAGCTCCTCTTCCAGAGCGGCGGATCGGGCCTTTTCCGCCTCCAGCTCGATTAGCACCTGGTCTGCTTCCAAGGCCTGCGCTCGTGCCTGCGTCGCAGACTCCTCCAGAGCGGCAGAACGGGACTTTTCACCTTCCACCTCATGCTTCAGCTCGCGAATGCGAGCCGTCAGAGCCTTCTCGCCCGTATCCCTGCGCCCTTCTCGAACGCAACTGACCCCTCCCGATCAATCACCTGCTTCTCGTAGAGCTCCCCAAGAAGGGCAATATGGGTCATCGTCTGCATCAACACAACTTTCATTCAAAAAAATAATATATATATATAAGAATAATAAAAAATAAAAAAAAATCATACCCGAGCAGCAGACCGCGCCGCGTTTTGAAAGGCACTAGCCTCCGCCGACTCCAAAGGAAGGCAACGCGGAGATTTCAGCCCGAACGCGACTGCCTGAGCCATATCAGCACACGCAGCCCTGTCCGAGGTAAACGGGACGTTCTCGTCCTCATGGCAAAAATAGAAGCTATGGTCATTAGGCTTCGCGTCAGAACCCTCCGACGCATCATCACCAGAGGACCCGTCCTCCTCCCTCACCTAAGGAACCTCAGCCCGAGACACCTCTTCGTCTGCAGCAGCAACGACCGTATCGGTTGCCCGCTGTTCGTTGATATATCATGGTTTTTACCCTGTTTAAGCCATGATATAAGTCCTTCTATAGAGTCTTTTCTAGTGTTTTGTAGTGTTTTATAGTCTTTTGCAGGTCATAGCACGTTTGGAGCTTAATTGCAATTATTGGAGTTTTATGGAGCATTCTAGAGCGAAACTGAAGTCTGCCGGCTAAAGTACCCGAATTCACGTCAAGTATCGATCGATACCCCCTGGTATCGATCGATACCCATCGAAGCAGATTTCAAAATCGCGACTTAATGAAGTTTGAAGAATTGCAAAAAGTGCCCAGAAGACTTGGATATTTGCAAAAAGACCCCAATTCGTGTTTTAGGTTATTTATAGGATTTTTACAGCCACTTGTAGGCTAAGCTTTATTTTTCTATACTTTGGTTTGAGACAAGTCTGAATCTCCCTTCGTCCGAGATCAGATCTCAAGAACCTTTTGTTACTCTTATTTTCTATTGATGATTTATTCAAACATATTGATTGTTTCATTCTCTATGTCTGAGTAGATCCACCTTAGGTTTAGGGTTTTCTCATAAAGGATTTCTTTGAATGCTAGGTTGATTTATTATTAGGATTCACCATCTGAATTAGTTCTTCACCTTAGGTTGTTCTTAAAGCTAATACTAGGTTGAAGAATCTAGAACTTAGATCTTAGGATAATTGATTAGGCACGAGAGTGCGATTAATTACTTGATAGAACCTAGGTGAGCACATTGATTATTCGCAAAGATATTTGGTTTAATTGATTTGTGAACATATCAAACCTGATTTTAAAGCTGATTTAGACTTTAGGATTCGCAAAGAGATTTGGAATTCCTAGGATTTAGATTTAGATAGTTTTCGCGACGAGAGTTGGTTAGCTATATTTTAGTGATTTGAGTTCAAGAACTGCGCTAAATCTGAATCATGTTAGTTAGTTTATCTGCGTTCATTGATTTCCTGAGAAAAACCCTGAGCCTATATTTCCCAATTGATTTACAACTCCTCTAATTTCTGCATTGCTTTTAATTACAACTGTTTGGCTTAGCGTAATTCGATACTTCATAATCTATTGTGCGTTTCTGTGAGTCTTCTGTGGTTCGACCCCTAGCTATACTATTACAACTGCTTTAGTACTTTAGGGATGTGCTCAATTCTGTGGTTCGACCCCTAGCTATACTATTAGATCTTAGGATAATTGATTAGGCACGACAGTGCAATTAATTACCTGATAGAACCTAAGTGAGCAAATTGATTACTCGCAAAGAAATTTGGTTTAATTGATTTGTGAACTTATCAAACCTGTTATTAAAGCTGATTTAGACTTTAGGATTCGCAAAGAAATTTGGAATTCCTAGGATTTAGATTTAGATAGTTTTCGCAACGACAGTTGGTCAATTATACTTTAGTGATTTGAGTTCAAGAACTGTGCTAAATCTGAATCCTGCTAGTTAGTTTATCTGCATTCATTGATTTCCTGAGAAAAACCCTGGGCCTATATTTTCCTGATTGAATACAACTCTTTTTACTGCTTTCTGTTTTCTGCTTAATCTGAATTGCTTAGCTTAGCTTGATTTTACAATTCATTGTGTGATTTCTGTGAGTCCTTGTGTTCGACCCCTAGCTAGACTACGACTACTGCTTTAGTACTGTTAGGGTATTAAATTGAGCATATCAATTGTCCGCATCATGGGTTCGATATGGTTCAGTTGCTGAATTTCTTTTTCAGAGGGATTGACTGTAGGTACCAGATGGCATTGGACTCTGCTAGCAATGGAAATTTCTTTACCAGATATCCTGACGATGCTTATCAGTTGATAGAGAACTTTGCATCTAGCCATAGCGCCAAGAATGCAGACTTTGAGAGAAGGAAGCAGGCTGAGAGCATGGATGGGTTGCAGATTGCTGAGGTGCAGGCGAAGCTGGATTCAATGCATAATTTGTTGATGGGTAGGCAGAAGAAGACTGTTCAATTTGCTGAAGAAAATGCAGGTGAACATGTTTACTACGTAGGTGGAGCTGGATCTCAAGATCAAAGGTATCAATACCCATCCACACCACCCAGAACCTCTGAAAACAGGATGGAATCCATGCTTGAACAGCTTCTTCACGGACAGCAGCAGATGACAGAAACTTTCAACGGGAGATTGGATACCTTGTACTCTGATCTGAATAGCAAAATCGAGGCTCTCAATGCTCGTCAGACGATTTTGGATGCACAGTTGGCCCAGACTGCCAAGATCTTAGCTAATTCTACCAAGAACGACGAAGAGGATCCTGAAATCTCCACGGTATCGACCGACACTACCAAGTATCGATCGATACCAGCCCAAACCCTTTCTCGAAACGTGTCAAAGTCCCAAGTATCGATCGATACCCTAACTGGTATCGATCGATACCCCTCGCAGACCGAACCAGAATTGATGAGACCACCTGAGTTGATTGAAGAAAGGGGCTACAAGCCTAAAGAGAAATACCCTCGACCACCTCTACTGACGCAGCTAACTAAGAGGGAAGACCCAGGAATCTTCTCAGTACCATGTTCTATCTCTGGAGCTAAATTCAAGGAGTCTCTCGTCGACTCAGGGGCTAGCGTTAATGTAATGTCAAGGGCAATTGCAGAGAGATTGAGTGCTGATATTCGATCCCCCAAGACATCTATCACATTCGCGAATTCTTCAACCTCAACTCCATATGGTGCAATCACTGATTTACTTGTCACAGTGGGAGGTTGTCTGGTCCCTACTGATTTTCAAGTTGTTGAGATGAGTGAAAAATCCATTACACAGCTGATTCTTGGACGACCGTTTATGGCCACGGTTGGAGCGATTATGGATACACCGAGCAAGAGAATCTCGTTCTCATACATTGACAAGGAGGTGTACTACGAAGCCATCCCCATTAGAAGAACTCCTACACATATCTCTTGCATCACCATTGTCACAGGAGAGACATTGGTAACTGATCTATTAGAAGAACCTCCTGACGAGCCAACTGTCACAGACGTCCTAGATAGTCCTTCTGTTCTCATCAAGAAAGACATCGAAACAGTTAAGGCAAAGGCGAGGGGGAAGAGCAAAGAAGAAAAGGATGCTCCCTCTGTGACTTTAACCCCTCAGAAGTGCGATGGAGATTCAATTCAATATAAGGTGAAGTGCAAGGGAACTTCGAAACCATTCTCCAAAGCAAGAGTTCTTCTCACCTCGGAGCTGAAAGAAAAGGGACAGGAGTTTGTGGAAAACATGATGAGCAAAACTCTGAAGCTAGCAATGTCAAGTAGTGGAGCCTGTTTTGGTGCAAGCTCTCACTCTTATCCAGCCTGAAGGGCGTTACAGTCAAGCTATTGACGTTAAACGAGCGCTTGGTGGGAGGCAACCCACTGGTGAGTCTGTACATAACTCTTTTATTTTTGTTTTTATTTTTTTTGTCTTGTGTCTTGTGTCTAAACGTGAAACAGATTTGACGAGGAGTATCGATCGACACAACTCAGTGTCGATCGATACCAAGTGTCGTGAGAGGAGCATAATTTTTCATAAGTGTCGACCAAAAACGACAAGCGTCGATCGATACCCCACGGGAAGGTAAGTTCTCTCTTAAAACCCTCGGGTTTCTTTTTCTCCTCCTTCTTCTCCATCGATCGACACCGCCTCCTTTTCTCTCTCAAATCGCATCTTTCACATTTCTTCACCGATTTTGGCGATTTAAGCACCTAGATTCATTGGATTTTCATCCTCTATCCGTTTCTAGAACTTAATTTGCAACCCAGCAAAGGTATGCTCTCTAAATTCAGCGGTTTATGTCCGATTTTTGGGTTTAAGGTTTGTGAAATCCCACTCTTTACAACTTGTTTTTATCGATGTATGTCGTTTGCTGAGTTGTTCTAGGGTAGTTTCGAACCAACCTATGCCTTTGAATTGCCTTGGTTTTCATTATTGATGATTTGGGATTTTGAGCAACCATGAAACTGGAATTGGTCCAGGGTGTCGATCGATACCCCCTGGTATCGATCGACACCATGCGAGTTTGACGATAAGAATTTTCTGTGATTGCTGTGAGATGTTGGATTTATGCTGTGTCCTTCTGTCTTTGTTTGCAGATGACATCTCAGTCCAAGAGAGCCAGGACTACAGGCGCATCGAGCTCTAACCCATCTACTGCGGATATTCATGCAGCCCCACGCAGAAATCCTTGGCCAAAGCTGAACGAGAAGGCCAGGATCCCTTGCCACCGCGATTGGGATGGACAGGAGAAGGCCTATGCCTTAAGTGATGACACCGCCTTCAGACCCATTTCTGAGAAGTGGGACGATTTCGACACACTGTTCTACAACGCGTGGTTGGGTGTCACCACCGAGCCTACTAGATTTGTCGATGGAGTTTCTCTGCATCAGCTGGGTCTTGACTCAGATTTAGCTCGTCTGCTCGAGCGGATTGATTTTGGCCACATGGCCACACGTCAGTATGATCTCTTCCCGGACATGGTTCGTCAGTTCATGGCGACCGCTCGCATCAGCTATTCAAGCGAGGTTCTACGAGACGCACAGGGTGGCACCCTATCTTTCATGGCTCGCGGAGTGAGGCACAGGATGTCATTACCTGACCTATGTGATCTCTATGGTTTTCGGAGGGATCGCAGGAGGATTGCTCTTCCAGCTGCCCATCCTGACATACGTGGATTTTGGGCATGGTTCGGGAATGGTGTCTACAATTCCAAGACGTCTACTCAGATGGACATTCGACACCCGGTTCTGCGATGCTTTGTTAGGATCCTGAGCACTACTCTCATGTGCAAGATGGAGCCTAACAAGATGCGAGTGTCTGAGCTTCTGCTGTTGTTTCTGGCTGTCAGGAACATCATCCCTGAGCAGGATTTTGAGTGGCCTGAGCTGGAAGGTGTTAACCTTGGAGCTGTCTTTGCACATCATCTGGTCTCTCTGAAGACCAAGCCATTCACTGGGACGAGAGCACGAAGAGGGAGTCAGTTGGTAGTCTTCTGACACCTATTTTCCAGCACCTCGTGATCAGCACTACGAGTTGCTCGATAGTCACTGCGCGTCGATACTTGGATGAGGCTCATATGAGGAACCTTAAGTGGATGAAGCCCGGGAGAAAGTGGATCCTTAACAGATCAGATGGGAGCTTTCTGGTGCAGCTACCTGCTAGGGATCTGACAGACTTATCTGAGGACCCTACTTTGCTTCGTTTCGAGCCTCCTGTGGAGATCCTGACTTCGATCTCTACGACTCGACGACATGTTCGTCCTCCTGCTGATATCCCATCTACTTCACGTCAGGGAGGACGTACTCAGGCTGCACCGTGTCCACCCATTCCTGAGCCACAGTGGCCTGCGGACACAGACGTTCCGATGGAGCCAGCTGCTTTCTAGAGATTTATGATCTCCAGCTTGAGGAGCATCTGGGCTGATGTTCGCTGCCGCTGCACGACTGACGCTGATCCATCGTCCCAGCCTGGACCTTCACACACCGCACCTGCTGCTGATGATGAGAGCGATTCCGAGGAGACACAGGATTAGTCTTATCTGATCTTCACGTTTGTATTTTTCTTTCTTTTTCTTTTTCTTTTACTTTTCTTTTCTGTTGAACTTATATCAGTGTGTGTTTTTGCATTTGAACTTCCTTGGATTCATCTTTGATCTACCATGTTGCTTTTAACCTGTTTTTGAGTGTTCCTAACAGTGCTAACTTCTAACACAATGGAATGCTTTCCCTGGTTAAGCAACTCGTCACCCCTGATTTTTAATCATTGTGCTGACATACGGCTGGTATCGATCGATACAACCTAGTATCGATCGATACCCTGTACAGGTACGGTTTCTAACTTCAATAATCCACTCAGTTCATTTGTTTATTTTCACTAACTCTAGGCTAGATCACACTGGGGACAGTGTTGTTCAAGTCTGGGGGAGGTATCTGCTGACATTGTGTTTGTTTTTCTTAGAGTCAGCCCAGTTTTGAGTCAGTTGTTTTATCGAGTCAAAACCTGTTGGAGATAATGATCTTGTGCTTGAACCTATTGATTTGATTTTGTTTTTGAGTGCACAGTGTTACAGAACCAGCTCTAGATCGACTAATGAAAAATCCAAAGACTGACCAGTTGACCAGAAAACATCCATGTCTCCAGCAGAGTTCTTCTGAAACCTGAGCCAATTTTTGCACTTCATCAATGTGGTTAGTGTCATAGAGCTTGATTCATCATTCATATCTGATAAAGGAACCCATGTGTTTAGTGTTATGATATCTCTCTCCCCTGTTATAAGTTGATAAATAAGAGCATAAAAGATTGAAATGATTTTCTTCTGAGTAGAGGGTTAGGAAAATTTCCAGCGATACCATTATTCTACTTAAGAGGAAATGATCACACAAAGGTTTGGAAGCGAGGCTAGGATTTTCCTATGATGCCATTATTCGCCTACATCCTTTGATACATAGAGAGGGAAGAACCGGGGATTTGGTGGCAAACACCATCAATACTCGCGTCTCATACCTTGATGTGTATATGCTAAGCTGAAAATAAAAAAAATAGAACATAATAAGAAATAAGTCTGGGGGAGAGAAATTGATACAAAAAGTGTGAAAAAGGGTGGTTCCTTGTCATGATATTGTCTGGTAAAGAATCTAGAAGGTTCTTGAACATTAACTGCAGCGACGAAACTGGCGATGAAGGTTTTACTTGAACAATGCTGTGGCATAATGGGTGGAGTCTGGAATAGCTGCGAATGTCTACGGAGAAGTACATGGTGGTTAGATCAAAAGCTGGTTAGGTAACATTTGGGTACTTGGAAAAAAGGTCATTTCGATGGTTCATGAACAGGTGAGTCTCCGCGTTTTCAAACCTCTTT
>PKML01065017.1:0-33244 GCA_002933935.1 Eutrema yunnanense | reverse complement strand
TCCTATTTATAACCTAAATCACGATTTGGGGCCTTCTTGTAATTATCAGAGACTTCTGGACCAAGTTGCAATTCTTCAACTCTTCATTAAGTCGCGATGTCGTGTCTGCTGTGCTGGGTATCGATCGATACCATGGGGGTATCGATCGATGCTAGACGTGAAAACAGGTACTCAGCGACACGATCTTCTGCTTCTGCTCCAACTGCTCCAGAAAGCTCCAATACTTCCAATAATTCTCCAAACGTGCTATAACCTGTAAAAGACTCTAAAACACTACAAAACACTAGAAAAGACTCTATAAAAGGACTTATATCATGGCCTAAATGGAGTAAAAACCATGATATATCAGGAGACCTCGGCGCTTCGCTCACTATCCTCACCGGTTCTCCTTTTCTTCGAGGCGGTCTGCTTGCCTTTCCCTTTCTCCACAGCCGACCTCATCTTAGAAGCCCGCGGCGGGTCCTGCCGAGTCGGTACCACCAGGACAGGAGGAGGCGGCACGACAAAGGAAGCTGCGTAGGACGGGATATTGAATCTCGCACGACCTGTACATCAGCGAGCCGTCTGCCCGGCGCAAANAAAAAAAAAAAAAAAAAAAAAAAGAGAGGAGGTCGGAGACCCACCAGACATCGCAGCTTCTACTCTCTCTGAGGTGATCCCTTAGATTACCGCCGTAATCAGCGAGCTTAACACCAGCAGTATGTGGACCTGAAAGGAAAACCCCAGCTTCGGTTAAAAAATATATATTTTTTAAAGGTCGGTCTACAAATCCTTACCCCGGTCTACAAACCCCTACCCGGAGAAAAATTCCAGCCCCGGGTATATCTTCCTGCCGGATCAAGACCGACCACCTCGGTAGCGCGGACAAAGAAGTAGCTCCGAGGCAACTGGTCGACCTTGCTCAACTTGTCCTCAACAAGATCCACCTTGGGCTTGAAGGAGGCGTAGTACGTGCCCAGGTACGCCGGGTTCCCCTTCTGCAGGGTGAGATCCTCGAACATATG
Source organism: Eutrema yunnanense (assembly GCA_002933935.1). Classification (NCBI taxonomy): domain Eukaryota; kingdom Viridiplantae; phylum Streptophyta; class Magnoliopsida; order Brassicales; family Brassicaceae; genus Eutrema; species Eutrema yunnanense. Next base: position 32,240 of record PKML01065017.1, on the reverse strand, counting down.
GGGAGTCACCCCCACGTAGCACTCTTGCCCAAGAGTCAGCAGCACCACCATTCCCTGAATTGTGGACGGGCATATCTGGGAGAAGGCCAGCCCCCGTCTCTTGCAATACGAAACGAGCAGGTCGGGCAGCGGGAAACGCAGCCCGCACTTCGAGAAAAAGCTCTCGTACAGGCATACGAAACCCTTGGGAGGAGTCCACTGGCGGTCGCCCGACCTGGGGAGCCGCAGTTCGACGGTACTGGGAAATTCCCACTCCGATGCCAACTTCGTAAGCGACTTCGAGATGCTCCAGGTCGGTGTCCCGCCCAGATCATAGGAGACCGGGGGGGGGGGCTTCTAAGCCTTAGGCTTTCGAACCCATCCGGTTCGACCACCCGGATTGACGCCGCGACCACCGGAGGAAGGCCTTCCAATCACCTTCCTCCTCTGTTGAGCCGAGGAAATCGACGGAACAGCCCCCAAAATCGAAGGGGCAGACTGTGCCCCGCTTTCTTCGCCACGGCGCGGGGAATAGGAGCGCTCTGAACCATCGTTCGGCAAAGAGCTACTCGCCGGAGAACCATCCCGGTCACTAAGAGACGCCGATTCGCCGCTGGATTCGACTCTAGGCCTTCGTTGCATTGACGCCATTTCACGAATCGAAGAGTGAAGCTTCCGGATAAACCAAATCAACGGCGGAGAAACGAAGAAATTTAACCCCGGACAAAAATTTCAGAGAGGAAAAGGAAGAAAGTTACCTTTAGGCGCAGGAGAGTAAAAATAAAAAAAGAGGAAGAAGAAGGGCTTAAATAGGAAGGGAAGGGGACAATGAAGCGACGCCGAGACACATGTCAAAGGGGAGCGATCTCCAAAACCCTAATGATGGCGACTCTTCGATTTCCCCGCGCAGAAAGCAGAAACCGCCTCGAGAGACGCGAAGCATTCTTCGCACGCCCATGCGTGAACAGTATGCGCATAAAGTGTAACGTCACTTCGGTCTCCTGCGCGTGACCTACACGCGCGAACAATCTCCAGATCTCCGGGAAAATCGACACGTGTAAACGGTTATTCCCGCCCAAACGACAACACGCCGAGCTCAACGACAAAACTTCGAAGTACCGACCTGAGATGCGCCGAGCTAACAAACAACCAAAATTCTATGCACTCACCACGCCTTTTGCCACCGAACTAGGGGGGGCAACTGTTGGAGGTGGGCTTAGCACCCCCAATTAGCTAGGCCCATCTCAGCGAAAGGCCCTTCTCGATTAAGCCAGACAAATGTCAACGCTTGACCAAGGAAGACGCCGAGCTGATACCCCGAGCTCCCACCTCAAGTTCATCCCGAGCTCCCAAGAGCACATCCTGAGCTCGCGCTGACACCACACCAACTCTGCGCAGAGAGATCAAAGGGGAAGACGACGCGTGGAGGGCAGCTCGCTGAACAGTGTGCTATCTTCATAGGAGCATGGCACCGAGCTCGATATCTCACCAACTCTGTATAGAGACCGAAGGGGAAGATGACACGGGGAGGGAAGCTCGCTGAACAGTGTGCTATCTTCGTAGGAGCATGGCGCCGGGCTCATCATGACCTATCTGCCAAAAGAGCTGGAACACGCCTCTCAAGGAACCTTACCCACGAAAAGCGCTGGGAGCGCCACGTTACCCCGGATTTTCGGGGAACAGGGAGTCAACCTCTGCTATATATACCCCTTAGCGTGCTTTCATTAAGGGGGAGGAGGCAATTATTGCTCTCTCTCTCACTAGACTGTACATCCGACCTCTCTACATTGTAACTGAGTAACGCCGTTTAAAACACCGAACTGGATTCCTGTCGGAACTAGTTCGTAAATCTAAACCGTTCATATTTACCGATTATTAATACAAGGAATACGGTCCCCGACCTGTTCGTCATAATATCCGATCTGTTTCTTTCCTTCCCGACCTGCTCCGAAATTAAGCTTAACTCGTTCCATTAACGGAAATCTCGACTTCAAACCCCCTAATCTACCTCTAATCTTCATTAGTGATCTTTTGGATCATCAATTTTGACTAAATACTACCACGAAAATATTGAGTTCCACTTATCCAACAACAACTAATCTAATACATCATCTACTTTAAATTTTGATAAATAATTCAAATCATTTCTATAATTTTTGTTTACTTTCGTGGTTTCTATCTTTTAGGTTTTTTTTGTGAGCTATGCAATATTTTTTTTTTGAATAAAATGAGCTATGCAATATTAAAACCAATTTTATTGTTATCATTCGACATCCATGTTCCGAATGGTGTTGGATAGGAATAAAATATCTTACATTTGATTGGTTATTCAGAACCTCTCAGCTTTATCGTTCAAATTGGGATCAAGAACCTCTCAGCTTTATCGTTCAAATTGGGATCAACCGACTGTGTCTTCCTCCAACCCACCACTCACCTCTGCTAGCACCATCGTAACTCTGTAATTAAGAAGTGCCTGCAAAATCGCCTTAGCCCGCCTCGTCGGATCCCCGCTCTTAAAATATCTGACCCAACATTCATTTCATGGCATCCTAGTTGCATCATCAGTGTCGCGTGTTAGCATCACTTGTCCACCACGCGGTCAATTAAATCACATGTAAATTCACGAGCTGGTTCGTATGCACAATCAAATCGTATAGCGCAATGATCTTCATCACAAACATGAAGACCTCGATCGTTGTAACAAATGGCATTTTCTCTAAAAATGTGGTTATGTTGCACCACAAGAAAACATGGCCATTTCTGACAGCCATAAGTCCGTCGAAAATTTCCGATTGGATTTCGACGAACGTACCATCCGTAAGAAAATCGTACCCGCCGGAAAAATTCTAACGGATTTCCGACAGCCTTCCGACAAATGCTGATCTTGCCGCATGTTGCCGACGGATTTCCGACGACAGGCATCCGTCAGACAATTTCTGACGGATATTCGACATATGTTGTCCTTGCCGACATCGTTGCCGGCATCGATAATATCTATTTTCATCCATCGGAAAAAGTGCAGAATTTTCCTAATAAAACGTATCCACCCTTTCATTTACAATCACAACAACAAAAAAAAACTTCTCTTATCTAATTCCTTACGATAATGTCTTCTTCAGATTCTTATAATTATTTTCGATCATGGATGGACAAGCCTCATCAAATTCCAGACACGTGCCTAGTTACGGAGGAATTCAAAGAAAGTCTGCAGGAATTCATGGCATTTGCGGGTACGCAGAAAAAAGCGAAAAAATGGTAAAATCTACCGCCCTTGTAGTAATTATCGGAATCGTAGATATATCGTGATAGATGAAGTATGGTCACACATGTATTGTCATGGGTTTGTGCCGGGTTACAAGGTTTGATATTATCATGGAGAAAATGATACAGTGGTGGATAATATTGCTAGTACTAGTGAACAGTATATTGGAGATAACGATATATTAAAAGAACCTGCAATTGAAGTAGAAAGTACTGTAGGTCATGTTCAGATGGTGAACAATGCATTTCGTGAAACTATACCATCGGTTGCTGAGTATGGAGATAGAGGAGAAAAACCTAACTTAGAAGCTCAGAGATTCTTTGATATGTTAGACGCTGCTAAACATCCGTTATATGATGGGTGTAGAGGTGGGCATTCCCCTTTATCAATTGTAACTAGGATGATGGGTATAAAGACGGATTTCAATTTGAGTGAAGAGTGCGTGGATGCAATCGCTGATTTTGTGAAAAAAAATTTGCCAGAAGATAATCTTGTACCGGCAACATACTATGAGATACATAAACTTGTTCAAGGTCTAGGATTGCTGTATCAGATGATAGATGTATGCATCGACAATTGTATGCTCTAATGGAGAGAGGACGCAGACCGTTCGAGTTGCCGTTTTTGTCGCAAACCTCGGTATAAGGAAACATGTGGAAGAGTGTCTGTGGCATATAAACGGATGTGGTATTTGCCATTAACAGAGAGATTGAAGAGGTTATATCAGTCAGAATGCACAGCGAGAGCAATGAGATGGCATGCAGAGCATACAACGGATGGAGAAATCGGTCATCCGTTAGACGCAGAAGCATGGAAACATTTTCAGACAATGTATCCCAGTTTTGCGTTTGAGGCAAGGAACGTATACCTTGGATTATGTACCGATGGTTTTAAACCTTTTGGGAAGTACGGCAGACAATATTCATTATGGCCAGTAATTGTAACACCTTACAAATTGCCGCCATCTTTGTGCATGAGACGGGAGTTCTGTTTCTTAACATTCTCGTTCCTGGACCAGAGCATCCGAAGAGATCACTTGATGTGTTTTTGTAGCCATTAATTTATGAGTTGCGAATGTTATGGGACCAAGGTGTTGAGGCGTTTGATGTTTCTTGTCAGCAGAATTTCGTTATGCGGTCGGTACTTATGTGGACCATTAGTGATTTCCCAGCATATGGCATGTTATCAGGATGGACAACACACAGAAGGTTATTGTGCCCGTACTGTCAAGATAACACATATGCGTTCCAGTTGAAGCACGGACACAAAACGTCTTGGTTTGATTGCCACAGGCGATTTCTTCCAAGCGATCATCCTTATCGTCGGATCACGACATTGTTTAGGAAGAACCGGAAAGTATTTGATGGTCCACCTCCTGAGTTAGATGTACACTATTTGTTGACTCAATTTATGGATTTTGGTGCAGAGAGGACGGTTGATTGTGGTGGTAACGGGCATCATCCTGTTGATGGTTGTGGCAACATACATAATTGGCACAAGAGGAGTATTTTCTGGGATTTGCCTTGGAAGGACCATATTTTGAGGCATAATCTGGATGTTATGCACATTGAGAAGAATTTTTTTGACAACATTATGAACAACGTTCTCAATGTCCAAGGGAAGACGAAGGACAATTTGAAGTCTAGATTGGATTTGCCAGACATTTGTTCTCGTAGAGCACTACATGTGACAGGGAACGGGAAGGCTCCAGTCCCAGCATTTCGGTTAGATGAACGTTCAAAGGCCGAGTTTTTTAACTGGATTTCCGATAGTGTTAGATTCCCTGACGGATACGCATCTAACCTTCGGAACTGCGTTGATCATGGAGAAGAGAAGTTTACTGGGATGAAGAGTCATGATTTCCATTTTGTGATGCAACGCCTCCTTCCATTTGCCTTTGCCTGTCTTCTACCACGTAATGTCCACAAAGCAATTGCAGGTACAATCATTAAATTTATTTATTTTCATACTTTCCATGTACTATACTTTAGTCTTTATTTATTAATTTTGTATGCTTATTATATATGCAGAGATTGGTGCATTTTTTTCGAGATATATATATGTTCGCGCTCTCTTACATCAGACGGTATCCGCAACCTTGCGAATAATATACCCGTAATCCTTTGTAATTTGGAGAAGATATTTCCGCCATCCTTCTTTGATGTTATGGAACATCTAACAAATCATCTCCCTCGAGAAGCAGAGCCTGGGGGCCCTGTTCAGTATCGTTGGATGTATCTTTTTGAGCGGTATATGTTTCATCTAAAGAAGAAGGTGAAAAATTTGAGCAAAGTGGAGGGTTCTATTGACGCACAGAGCATCAATGAAGAAACTTCACATTTTGCCGAGTTCTACTTTCCATCACAAGTCAAAATGAAGAGTCGTAGAGAAGCTCGACATGATGATGGAGGCGTAATACCTTTTTATCCGGTCGAAGTTCCTCATGAATTCTTAGAGATTGGACGACTTAGTGGAAAAGGCAAGAAGCGGAGACTTTCACCACAGGAGTGACACCATTTGCATATGTATATTCTCACAAACTGCGACGGAGTTGATGAATATGAGAGGTATATATTCTATTGAACCAAATTATTAATTAATTATTGGGTCCTTGATTATATATATGGTAACGTTATTATCACTTCAATCTCACAGGATGTATATGGCTTATCAACGTTTTGTATTTCCGGACAAAACAGAGGACGAGCTAATCGAGCTTAAAGAGGAAGAGTTCGGTCGTTGGTTAAGAGATTACGTAAGTTGTCATTGCCTTGTTCTTACTAGGTATCATATATATATATATATATATATATATAATGAATGATTTATTTGACTTTTTTTTTTTGGTGCATGTCACGACAGAGAAGGCTAATGGATAAATATTTCCCACGTGGTTAGAAGAAATTGTGCGCTTTCCACTAGCAATTGTGCAGTCACATGTGATGTATAGCACCCGGGGGTACGCTTTTAAGATTCTTTGGGATGATAGGAGTTCCGCAACTGCTGATTACGGTATATCAACTCAGTCTGGTGATCTTGTATACTATGGTACCGTACGTGAGATATTCGATGTCCAGTACCCGGGAATGCTCGGTTTAAGATGTGTTGCATTTTTATGCTACTGGAACGACCCATTAGTAGGAAGCAGTGCCAATAAGAAGCCCCAAAACGTGTTCGAGGATTATTTATTAGGTTTTTCAACCACTTTGGCCATTACGCTTTATTTTACTTTGGTTTTGAGAGAGAGAGCTTTGTGAGGGAGACAAGTCAGAACTCTGTTCGTCCGAGAGAAGATTTCGAACCCTCTTGTTACTCTTTTCTTATTGTTTAATTTAATGATCTATTCAGTTATGTTGATTGTTTCATTCTCCATGTCTGAGTAGATCCATCTTAGGTTTAGGGTTTTCTCATAGGGATTTCTTTGATTGCTGGTTATTGATTAGTTAGGATTCACCATCTGAATTAATTCTTCACCATAGGTTGTTCTCAAAGTTAATTCTGGATTGATCACCTAGAACTTAGATCTTAGGTTAATCAATTAGGCACGACAGTGCAATTGAGTAATGTGACAAAACCTAAGGTGAGCAAATTGATTATTCACAAAGAGATTTGGTTTAGTTGATTTGTGAACATATCAAGTTCGATATTAAGGCTGATTTATTCTTAGGAATTTGCAAAGAGATTTGGGATTATGAAGTTTAGATTTAGATAATTCTCGCAACGACAGTTGGTTAATTATAGCTTAGTGATTTGAGTTCAAGAACCGCGCTAAATCTGAATCATGACTGATTGGTTATCTGCATTCATTGATTTCCTGATAAATACCCTGGGCCTATATTCTCCCATCGATTTTACAACTTTTTTACTGTTTATTGCTTTTTGTTTCAACTGAATTACTTAGCTTGATTCGAAACTATTTGGTCTATTGTGTGATTTTCTTGAGTCTTTGTGGTTCAAATTTTGGCGCCGTTGTCGGGGACTCTAAAAATCGCCATTAGATTTTAGCTATCGAGTTTCGACTAAGCCCGTGTATCGATCGATACTACTCAGTGTCGGTCGATAGTCGTCAACTAAGGCCCTGATTAGTAAGGTATTTAGCTGGGCTTAAAGCCTTATAGTATCCAATCAATAAAGCATGTAGAAGAGCATTATCAGGTTCAATATGCTCCATATTATAATGCTCCATTATGAAGCTTTTAAAAGAGCATTTAACCTTATCAATTTAAAATGACAAATATATCCTTATTTATTCAATTAAATTTATTTAAGATAACATCATAATATTCTCTCTAACCTAATTCTAACTACGGCTCTAATTTGTCATTGTAGGCTTCTCCAGAAGCCACAAAAATTCATGTGCATCCATTACGTGGTATTCCAAAAGTTACAATCTATGTTAGTGAATGTTGGCAACATCAACAAGGAGCCAGCCAATTGCCTCAAACTGTAGAATCTGATGAGATATCATTTCCCGTTAATAGACCTACATATAGTCAAAAGACTCAACAAACACTTGGTTCAAAAAGGTCACGAGAAAAATCTTGCAAATCAAGATCTTCTCGGAAAAGACCTAACTCAGATCATTGGGATCGTATCACAAGCACCTTAGAAAATCAAGAGAGATTTTGGTCAGCAGGTCGACAAACATTTGACTCCTTTAATCCATTTAATAGTGCTATATGTACAGAGGAGTTGTTGAAGATGTCTACGCTAGATCATGAAGGCGAGTTATATCGGGTGGCTCTTGATTACCTAGCAGGCAATGATAGTAGTCGTCAAATTTTTATGACTTTACCGAATGAGCAACAGAAAATAAAGTATTTAGAAAGGGTTACCGGCAAAAAGAACGTGATATTTTATATTTTAATTTTGTGAAATATATATTCCATAGATAAAATTATAGTTATGTCGATTTTGGTAATTTGTTATCTAACTGCTCATTGCTTTTACCAATCACATAATTTAATAAAGCATATAGTTTCAACAGCATACTGTGTTGGTATCGATCGACACCACCCAGTGTCGGTCGATACTCATCGTATTTTTTGTTACTTACGTGCCTTGCCTAGTGTGTTTCAGGTGTATACTCACTCGCGAAACCAGGAAGCACAAGAGCGCTCAGCTAGTTGATCTTTCCAACAAGGAGCTAGCAAATTTGGAACGTGCAAACAGGAAAGCAAAGAAGCCAGCAGAGATGAACAATCCAGTGGTATTGATTCGTGATGATGCTGGAGCTTTTTGAGAGACCAAGAGGGTCAATTGTGCAATGAGAGAGGGCAGCGACTTGATGAAGCTGGAAACATCATTGTCCATGCAGCTGTTGTGAATGTTGGGAATGATGTGGTTAACCGTGGTAGAACGATTGGTGAATGCAACAGGCCTGATCAGTTCTTTGCCAATCGATCAGCGATTCGCCCTCCTGCTTTTCAGAGGAATGACTTTGAGCTAAAACCTGCATACTTCACTCTTGTGGATCAGGTTTGAGGACTTTCTCATGAACACCCGATGGATCACATTGAGAGGTTTGAGGACTTGGTCACTAGCATCAAATACAATGGGGTGTCCAATGATTTCCTCTTCTGTAAGCTTTTCCCATACTCTCTTGGTGGGGATGCATCTTATTGGATGAAGCAGTTGCCCCCTGGATCACTGACTACTTGGGAGAAGACCAAGAATGCCTTCTTGACCAATTTCTATGATGATGCAAGATCCGAGGAGCTTAGAAATAAAATCTCCCAATTTCCTCAAGGATCAACTGAGGCATTCAAGACTGCTTGGATCAGATTCAGATCATATCAAAGGGATTGTCCACATCACGGGTTCACTAAGGTTCAGCTGCTGGGTATCTTCTTCAGAGAGATTGATTGGAGGTATCAGATGGCCTTGGATGTTGCGAGCAATGGGAACTTCAACACCAGATATCCTGACGATGCTTATGTGCTTATTGAGAACTTGGCATCTATCAATAGTACCAAGAATGCAGAGTTTGAGCGAAGAAGGCAGACTAGGGGTATGGATGGATGGCAGATTGCTAAGGTTCAAGCTAAGTTGGATTCAGTGCACAATATCTTGATGGGAAAGACGATGAAGGCTGTTCATTTTGCTGATGAGGTTGAGAACTTCAATGAGGATGAAGTGGAAGTTGTTAACTACATTGGTGGTTCTGGTTTTCAAGGTCAGAGAAATCAATACCAGCAAAACAACAACCGAAACTTCACCAACAATGCTCAGCAAGGAGGGTACAAATCTGAAGTCAACCCAACTGGTTTAGAACCTTTGGGAATTCATCATACCAATCTCCACCACCCAAAACTCCTGAAAGCAAAGTTGAATCTATGCTGGAACAGATTGTTGAGGGATAGCAGAAGATGACAATAGACTTTAATGGGAAGATGGATGCTATGTACACAGATCTGAATGGGAAAATTGAGTCTCTCAACACTCATCAGAAGATGCTAGAAACTCAAATAGCTCAGACTGCAGCAGCTGTCAAGGGAAAGATGGTTCATTCACAGAATGAATACGTCAATGCAATCACCTTAAGAAGTGCAGGAAATTTCGAAGACCCTGTAGAAGATGACGATGAGGATTCAGAAAATCCCAGAGTATCGACCGACACCACCGAGTATCGATCGACACCAGTCCAAATACTTTCTCGAGACGTGTCAAAGCCCCGAGTATCGATCGATACTCTTCCTGTATCGATTGATACCCACTCTGAGGTCGACATCACTACTTGTGTCGATCGACACCAACCCGAAGAAACGACACATGAGCCTTATGTCGATATACACCAATCTGGTATCGGTCAACACCCCTCGCAGACTGAGCCGGAAATTATGAAAACACCGAATATTGTTGAGGAGAGGGTTTACAAACCTAAGGTGCCATATCCTTTACCACCTAGACATCTCAGAAATCCCGTCACTGCAGAGAAGTTGCTCGCTTTTGAGAAGATGGTAAGGAGGATTCCCCATACGATGTCATTTGATGAAGCTTCGGAAAACTGCCCTTTGCTCTGTCACTTTCAAAATTGCAGAGAAAATATAGAAGAGATCAATGCACTCTTCATCAAGGCAAGAAACACACCACCACCGATGAAGCAGTTGACTAAGAAGGAAGACCCAGAAAAATTTTCAGTACCATGCTCTATCTCTTGAGTTAATTCAAATAATCTCTCGTTGATTCATGGTCTAGCGTCAATGTCATGTCAAGGAAAATTGCAGAGAGGTTGGGAATTGCTGATATTAGATCTACTACGATGACTCTCGCATTTGCGAACTCTTCCACTTCAGTTCCATACGGTACAATCCCTGATTTGATGGTTAAAGTAGGAGACTGTCTGGTTCCTACTGATTTTCAGGTTGTGGAGATGAGTGCAAGATCTAATACGCCTTTGATTCTTGGAAGACCGTTCATGGCTACATTTGGTGCAATTATAGACACGCCCAGTAAGAGAATCTCGTTCTCATACATTGACAAGGAGATTTCCTATAAAGCCATTCCTTCTGGAAGAGCTCCCAAACATATATCTTGCATCACCGTTGTTACAGGAGAGACGTTGATGGTTGATCTTTTGGAAGAGCCTTATGATGAGCCAAATGTCATAGAAGTTTTAGATGATCCTTCTATCATCACCAAGAAAGACATCAAAACGGCTAAGGCAAAGAAGAAGGTGAAGAACAAAAGAGTCGATAGTGCTACCCATGTGACCTTAATCCCTCAGAAGTGTGATGGAGATTCGATTGAGTATAAGGTGACGTGCAAAGGAACCTCAAACCCATTCTCTAAGGTTAGACTTATTCTTACTTCGGTGCTGAAAGAGAAAGGAAAGGAGGTTGCGGAGAGCATGTTGAGCAGAACTCTGAAGCTGGAGATTTGATATGCTCAAATTAATACCCTATTCAGATACTAAAACAATTGTCGTAGTATAGCTAGGGGTCGAACCACAAAGACTCACAGAGATGCACAATAGATTGTATAGGTGAGAATTAAGCTAAGCAATTCAGATGTAATTGAAAGCAGTGCAGAAATTAAAAGTGTTGTAATTCAATTGGAGAAAGATAGGCTCAGGGTATTTCTCAGGAAATAAACTAACTAACAGGATTCAGATTTAGCGCAGTTCTTGAACTCAAATCACTAAGGTATAATTAACCAACTGTCGTTGCGAGAATTATCTAAATCTAAATCCTAGGAATTACAAATTTCTTTGCGAATCCTAAAGTCTAAATCTAAATCTAAATCTCTGCAACTACTTTAGGTACCACAGTCGAAATCTCAAGCATCTCCTCAGAAATCGCCTCAGTATCGACCGACACCAATGGGGTATCGATCGATACACGGGATTTTAGATCCATTCGAGCAAGTGTCTGGGCTGGTATCGATCGATACAGGCTGGTATCGATCGATGCTTGTGCGATTTCAGAAACCCATTCGTCATCTTCTATAGGATCGTCGAAATTTCCTGCATCAAATCCTTTTTCTACCACTACAGTGGCTTCTTTAGCAATTCCCAAGGTGATTGCATTGACGTGCGCTCTTGGATTCTAAGTTTTCCCTGGAAGAAAACCTTCCTGTCTCTGCACAGCTGATGCGGTCTGAGCAACCTGAGTTTCCAGCTTCCTCTGGGAGAGACTGATGGCTTCGATTTTCCCATTCAAATCCATGTACAGCGAGTCAAACTTCCCATTGAAATCCTCCTGCAACTTCTCTTGTCCTCGAAGAAGCTGTTCCATCATGAATTCCATCTTATTGTCTGTGGACTTTGGAGAGATGGGCTGATACGAATAGTTCCCGTGATTGCGAGTGTTGTTACTGAAGTTCCGGTTGTTGTTGTACCCAAATTGCTGACCCTGAAATCCAGAACCACCAACGTAGTTACAATCTTCTATTTCATCTCCACCGATATTATTGACTCCATCAGCTAAGTGCACAGTCTTCTTCGACTTCCCAAGCAAAATATCCAGTTTCGCTTGAACTTCAGCAATCTGAGGCCCATCAATTCCTGCAGCTTGCTTCTTCCTCTCGAAATCAGCATTCTTGTTGCTATTGCTAGACGCCAAGTTCTCAATCAGCACAACCGCATCATCTGGATACCTGGTGTTGAAGTTCCCATTACTCGCAGCATCCATACCCATCTGGTACCTCCAATCAATCCCTCTATAGAAAATGCCCAGCAGCTGAACCTGAGAGAACCCATGGTGCAGACAATCTCTCTGATAAGACTTGAAACGAATCCAAGCAGCCTTGAATGCTTCTGTCGGACCTTGAGAAAATTGAGAGATTTTGTTCCTGAGCTCTTCAGATCTCGCATCATCGTAGAAATTTATCAGGAACGCATTCTTTGTCTCATCCCATGTAGTTACCGAACCAGGAGCCAACTGCTTCAGCCAATAAGCAGCATCTCCACCAAGAGAGTACGAGAAAAGTTTGCAGAATAGAAACTCATTGGGCACTCCATTGTACTTCATACCAGTGACCAAATCCTCGAACCTTTCGATATGATCCATGGGATGCTCATGAGGTAGGCCATGGAAAGGACTCTGACTCACGAGAGCATAGTACGCAGGCTTCAGCTCGAAATCGTTCCTCTGAAAAGTTGGGATGCGAATCGCATATCGATTGGCATAGAACTGATCAGGTATGTTGTGCTCGCCAAGTTTCCTAACTCGATCACCTACAGCATTCCCAACGTTGGCGCGCCCAGCTGGCGTGACAATCTCAATAACAGCAGTAGGGACAACGACGTTTCCAGCTTCATCAAGTCGCTGCCCTCCCTCATTACACACATGACCCTCTTGGTCTCTCAGAACTCCAGCTTCATCAGCTCTTAAAACCACTGGGTTGTTCATCCCTGATGTTTGCTAGGTCTTTTTGTTTGTGCGTTCCACAAGTGCTAGCTGTTCCAATGACAGTTCAACTAGCTGAGTGCTCTTGTTGCTTATGGTTTCACGAACAGGCATACACCTGAAAACAAAACACTAGACAAGGCACGTAAGTAACCAAAAAATACGTTGATTATCGATCGATACCAAGTGGTGTCGATCGATATCAACAAAAGAAGACGACGAGTATCGACCGATACTAGGGAGTATCGATCGATACCGACGAACTTAGTCGAAATTCTCAACTAAAATCTAATGGCGAATTGAGTCCCCGGCAACGGCGCCAAATTTGATATGCTCAAATTAATACCCTATTCAGATACTAAAGCAGTTGTCGTAGTATAGCTAGGGGTCGAACCACAAAGACTCACAGAGATGCACAATAGATTGTATGGGTGAGAATTAAACTAAGCAATTCAGATGTAATTGAAAGCAGTGCAGAAATTAAAAGTGTTGTAATTCAATTGGAGAAAGATAGGCTCAGGGTATTTCTCAGGAAATCAATTAATGCAGATAAACTAACTAACATGATTCAGATTTAGCGCAGTTCTTGAACTCAAATCACTAAGGTATAATTAACCAATTATCGTTGCGAGAATTATCTAAATCTAAATCCTATGAATTCCAAATCTCTTTGCGAATCCTAAAGTCTAAATCAGCTTTAATATCAGGTTTGATATGTTCACAAATCAATTAAACCAAATCTCTTTGCGAATAATCAATTTGCTCACCTAGGCTCTATCAGGTAATTAATCGCACTGTCGTGCCTAATCAATTATCCTAAGATCTAAGTTCCAGATTCGTCAACCTAGAATTAGCTTTGAGAACAACCTATGGTGAAGAACTAATTCAGATGGTGAATCCTAAACAGATAATCAACCTAGCATTCAAAGAAATCCTTATGAGAAAACCCTAAACCTAAAGTGGATTTACTCAGACATGGAGAATGAAACAATCAACATAACTGAAGAAATCATCAATAAAATAGAAAGAATAACAAGAGGTTTTGAGATCTGATCTCGGACGAAGGGAGATTCAGACTTGTCTCTCTCAAACCAAAGTAAAATAAAGCATAGCCTAAACAGGTGGCTGTAAAATCCCTATAAATAACCTAAATCACGAGTTGGGGTCTTCTTGTAATTATTAGAGACTTCTGGACCAATTTGCAATTCTTCAACTCTTCATTAGAGTCGCATGTCGTCTCAGCCTCGATGAGTATCGATCGATACCAGGGGGTATCGATCGATACTTGACGTGAAATCAGGTACTCAGCAACACGACTTCAGCTTTTGCTCCAAACTGTTCCAGAAAGCTCCAATATCTCCAATAAGGTTCCAAATGTGCTAAAACCTGTAAAAGACTCTAAAAACTACAAAATACTAGAAAGACTCTATAAAACGGACTTATATCATGGCTTAAAAGGGGTAAAAACCATGATATATCACTCTGAAGCTGGAGATGTCAAGTTGTGGAGCCTGTTTTGGAGAAAGCTCTCATTCTTATCCTGACTGATCGTCCGCAAAGTCAAGCTCGTGACGTAAAACAAGCGCTTGGTGGGAGACAACCCACTGGTGAGTCTGTACATAAGTTTTTTATTTTTGTATTTTTCGTTTTTGTGTTTTGTGTCTTGTGTAAATCATATGAACATGGACTGTGTCGACCGATACCAGAGTTGGTATCGGTCGACACCAAGAGAAACGGACGTTGCATCAACCAATGGTCTTTGTATCGGTCGACACCAGTAATGGTATCGGTCGATACCCAACGCACATGTAAGTTCTCTGGTTTTCACGTCTTCACTCAGCTGTTTTGTTTTCTTTTACTGACTCTAGACTAGATAACACTGGAGACAGTGTTGTTTAAGTCTGGGGGAGGTAGTTGCTGACATTGTTTTTGTTTTTCTTAGAGTCAGTTTAAAAAAAAAAAAAAATTTGTTTTATCGAGTCAAAACCTGTTGGAGATTATGACCATGTGCTTGAATATATTGTTCTGATTTTGCTTTTGAGTGACCAGTGTTACAAGAGCAGTTCTAGATCGACTAATGAAAATCCAAAGACTGACCAGTTGACTATAAAACACCCATTTCTCCAGCAGAGTTCTTCTAAAGCCTGAGCTAAATTTTTGCACTTCATCGATGCAGTTGATGTTTACAGGGCTTGATTCCTCATTCATATCTGACAAATGAACCCATGTGTAGAAAGTAATGGTAATTCCTCTCCCTTGTTATAAGTAAAAGCATAAAAATATGAAATGGTTTTCTTCTGAGTAGAGGGTTAGGAAAATTTCCAGCGATCCCATTATTCTACTTGGAAGAAATGATCACACAAAAGTTGAAATCGAGGTTAGGAAAATTTCCTACGATACCATTATTCGCCTACACCTTTGATACGTAGAGAGGGGAGAACCGGGGATTTGGTGGCAAACACCATCAATACTCGCGTCTCAAACCTTAATATGTATATGCAAGAAAACATGATGTGAAACAAGTCTGGGGGAGACAAACCAATACCAAAAAGTGTGAAAATTAGGTGGTTCTTTTGTCATGATATTGTATGGGAAAGAATCTAGAAGGTTCTTGAAACATTGTCTGCTGCGATGAAATTGGCGATGAGGGCTTGGATGGATAATGCTGTGAGATAATGTGTGGAGTCTGGGAAGCTGCGAATGTCTACGGAGATGTACATGGTGGTTAGATCTGGAGCTGGTTAGGTGATATCTGGAAAGCTTAGGAAAAGGGTCATTGCGATGGTTCAGTAACAGGTGAGTCTCCGTGTTTTCAAACCTCTTTCTCTTGTTTAGCTTTATGTTTTGCTTGAGGGCAAGCAAAGGTTAAGTTTGGGGGAGTTGATATATCATGGTTTTTACCTCTTTTTAGCCATGATATAGGTCCTTTTTATAGAGTATTTCTAGTGTTTTCATACTGTTTTAGAGTCTTTTCCGTTTTAGCACGTTTGGAGCATAATTGGAGATATTAGAGCTTCTTGGAGCAGAGCAGAAGTTCGTGCAGCTGAGTACCCGATTTGAAGCTCGAGCATCGATCGATACACTTATGGTATCGGTCGATGCTAACTGCAGACAGACACAGATCGTGACTCTTTGAAGATTGAAGGATTTGCAATTTGCCCCAGAAGACTTTATTATTTACAAGAAGCCCCAAAACGTGTTTGAGGATTATTTATTAGGTTTTTCAGCCACTTTGGCCATTACGCATTATTCTACTTTTTTTTTTTTAGAGAGAGAGCTTTGTGAGGGAGACAAGTCAGAACTCTGTTCGTCCGAGAGAAGATTTCGAACCCTCTTGTTACTCTTTTCTTATTGTTTAATTTAATGATCTATTCAGTTATGTTGATTGTTTCATTCTCCATGTCTGAGTAGATCCATCTTAGGTTTAGGGTTTTCTCATAGGGATTTCTCTGATTGCTGGTAATTCATTAGTTAGGATTCACCATCTGAATTAATTATTCACAATAGGTTGTTCTCAAAGCTAATTCTGGATTGATCACCTAGAACTTAGATCTTAGGTTAATCAATTAGGCACGACAGTGCAATTGAGTAATCTGACAGAACCTAGGGTGAGCAAATTGATTATTTGCAAAGCGATTTGGTTTAGTTGATTTGTGAACATATCAAGCTCGATATTAAGGCTGATTTATTCTTAGGAATTTGCAAAGAGATTTGGGATTCTGAAGTTTAGATTTAGATAATTCTCGCAACGACAGTTGGTTAATTATAGCTTAGTGATTTGAGTTCAAGAACCGCGCTAAATCTGAATCCTGACTGATTGGTTATTTGCATTCATTGATTTCCTGAGAAATACCCTGGGCCTATATTCTCCAATTGATTTTACAATTCTTTTACTGTTTATTGCTTTTTGTTTCAACTGAATTGCTTAGCTTGATTCGAAACTATTTGGTATATTGTGTGATTTTCTTGAGTCTTTGTGGTTCGACCCCTAAATATACTGCAACTACGGCTTAGTAATTTTAGGGTATTATATTTGAGCTTATCAATAGTAGAAGACGACTCCAGAAATACGAGCCTTTCGTACTTGCTTCACAAGCGGACCATGTTCGTTTTATTCTTTATTTTATATATGTTATTTTTTAGTATTTGTGAAGACATACATGGTTTAATTTTAATATTACATTGTGTAGGTATGCTATATTCCCTATCCACGAGTGACAAACAAACAAAACCCGTGGATTACAGTTACCTCGATAAACCCCAGAGGTAGGGTTTATGGGATGTCCGATCATGAACCCCTCCAACAAAGCTTCATTGGTTTGGGTTCAATTGAACATTCCCTTGAGGTTGACCTTGTTGTTGATTTCAACATACCTATAGATGATCGGGTATTTGAGGATTCAGAGGAAGAATTAGACGAATTTGGGGAAACTTCCGAATCAGGAGAATCAGATTACTCATCATCAGATTCGGAGTAATTTAATAAAATTACCATTGTAATATATTGGGTCCTTGTACTTCTACTTGATATTTGTTATGTATAATGTATTAGTTATGTGGAAGTTTTATAAAATTAGACATTTGATATACTTAAGTGTAATAATCCATTTTAAAACCCCAATAAAGTGCTAAGTATACTTCCATTTTATAACATCCGTCGGAAATTTCCCTCGGATTTCCGACGGATTCAGTTTTCGCCGAGGAAATTTTAGCCGAGGGAATTTTAGCCGAGGGTATTTTATAATTGAAGGAATTTTAGCCGAGGAAATTTTAGTCGGGGATTTATCTGAATCCGTCGGAAATCCGTGGGAATTTCTCACGGATTCAGTTTTAGCCGAGGGAATTTTAGCCGAGGGTTTTTTATAACCGAAATAATTTTAGCCTAGGGAATTTTAGCCGGGGATTTAAATGAATCCGTCAAAAATCCATCGGAAATTTCCCACGGATTTCCGATGGATAAAAAAAAAGTGGTTTAGGGTTTAGGGTTTAGTTTTTTTTATATGAATTATATACGAACACTTGTATGATGTTTATACGGTAGCTTAATTTTGTCAAATGTTTTAAAAGCTGGGTTATATAGAATTTATAACATTTGATGGAAGTGTTTTGTATAAGTTATAATTGATTTATGAAAAATGTATAGGTTTTGATGTTGTTCAAGTTTTAAAATGATAAAATGTTGTTATCATTGATGAATTTACTATTTTTTTAATGAGACATGTAGATTAGGTATTGCATGCTAAATCAGTTCACAATACCCTAAACCCTAAATCCCAATTTTACCCAATGTCCATCGGAAAGCCGTCAGAAATTTCTCACGGAATTCCGACGGATTCAGAGTAACACGTGTCGGTTGACTGGCCAATAGGAACACATGCATGGAATATACCGTATATTTCCATATCCGTCGAAAATCCGTGGAAAATTTTCGACGGATTTCCGACGGACTTTGGTTTTTTCGATACCACGGGAAGATTGACCGCCATAATTAATTTTTTTTCAAAATCCCACGGATTTCCGACGGATATTTTCATCGAAAATCAAGTTTTATATCATCGAATTGACTTCATCTTCTCATTTATCTCTTTTCTCTTTATGTCTTTCTCACTCTCCTCCATTGACGGTCCCATTCGACAACCGCCGCCGCTCTCCGTTCGCCACATCTCGCCACCGCCACCGCCGGTCTCGTCATCTCATCCGGTTCGTGAGTCTTCTCTTCCTCTTCTCTTCTTCTTAATTCTCTTCCTCTTCCTCTTCCTCTTCTTTTCTTCTTCTCTTAATCTTCTCTAATCCGTTTTTGTTTTTTGTTTTTCAGGTAACCGTCGCCGCCTGCCGTGAGTCGCCGCCGTCCACTTTCCTTTTAAATGTAAGTTCCTATTTTTTAAAATTTAGTGAATTAGGTAGTTAAAAATGCTAGGATTTGTAAATTTTCAAATTTGTTAGATTAGTATTTAGAATAAAAATTTGTTAAATTAGTGATTTAGATATATAAAATGTTAGGATTTGTAAATCTGTAAATATAGTGAAATAGGTTGTTAATAATTTTGTTTTTAGATTAGTATTTATAATTTTATATTTAGTAATTTATATATAATTTTGTTTTTAGGTTGTTATAACATTTTCCAAATTTTATAAATCGTTTTTGGAATTTATAAAATTAAAAACATTTTTGTGTAAATATAAATATTATATAAAACGGTTTTGGAAAATATTAAATCAAAAATAGAAATACTAATCTAACAAATTATTAATCTAAATCACTAATCTAACAATTATATAACAAATTTGCATACTACTCGAGATATAAAATCAAATTAATAATTTTATAAAAGCAAAATTATAAAATAAAAACGTAAGTGTACGTCGAAGTTGCGTTTCAATTATATACTTATTTCACCACTCTCTTCTTCGTCATCGTCGCGGCTACCCTACGATGCGTATTGGATCTCACAGCAACCGGAACTGGAAATCAGTAACATGTCACTGCTTTAGGACCCAATTTCTGTGGGATCTAATACGCGAGTATGATAGTCGTGATGATGATGAATATCGAGAGTTGTGAAATATGTATAAAATTGAATCATCGTTCGACCTACACATACGTTTATGTTTTTATAATTGTTACTAATTATAAATTATAAGGGAATTTATAATATTTTCGGAAAATATTATAAATTTCCAGGAATATAAAAATTTATCCGGATTATTAAAAAATTTTCGGGAGTTTAGAAATTTTCGGGGGCCATTTGAACTTCTCGGAAAATTTTAACTTCTCGGGATTGCTATTACCAATTCCAGAAGCATGTTGAAGGAGATCTTTGTATTGAAAACTCGGTTTCTTCTTATTAGGACAATAAGGACACACAAAAGCAGAAAGTCATTTTCGGCTTCGTTTGTCTTTTTTGTCCTAACAAGAAGACACCGAGTTTTCGATACGAAGATCTTTTCCAATATGCTTATGCAGTTGGTAATAGCAATTCCGAGAAGTTCAAAATTCCTGAAAAGTTCAAAAATCCCAAGAAATTCAAATATCCCACGGAATTCACAATTCACGAAAATTTCAAAAATCCCTAAAATTTTTAATAATCAGGAAAATATATAAATTCCAGGAAATTTATAGATTTTCCGAAATGTTTAGCATTCGATGTACTAACGTTTTTAAGTTTTCCCGCATGGCTGACGAGGACTCTCTCCGTTTGGGCAGTTCCCAAGGTCGCCGTTCTCGGGGTCGTCGAGCTCTGTCTACTGCACCATCTAGCTCGGGAACTCAAATCCCGGATTATGAGCAATCTGCGGCTCGGTCCAACATTAGGATCGAGGATCTTGTCCAGCAGCCAAAGCGGGACCACTGCATCCCTCTCGACCCGAAGAACGAGGCCGGGACGTTGGTAAGTGGGACACTATTATAAGTTCAATTTATTTAGATTTAGAAATTTAACATACTAACTTTATTTCAAACATGTTTTCAGGTTTAAGTTGTCGCATGAAATCACAAAGGCGATATTGTGGATGCTCCACAACATGTTGGACAAACCGTACGAGAAGTACTCCAACATGCCTTCCGACGAGAAAGACGTCTGGCATCGGAGTTTCGCGGTAAGTATTTACTTGATTTTCTTCTTTATTTAGTTCATTTTGTCAATATAAAATTTCTAAACTAACGTTATGTTTTAGATTGTAGCAAGAGTTCACGTGAGACTCTGACCTTACGACGAAGGTTATCGGGCAATTCGACAAGTATGCCGCGCTTTCGTACTCGAACCACATGTATGAGTGGAAGCAAAAGTGGAAGAATGGCTTAGAGAAGCTGAAGGACCTTGAGGACGATGTGTGGAAGGGCTTCTGCGAGTACTGGAGTAAGCCAAAGACGAAGGCGACCTCCGAAAGAAATTCAAAGAACCGCAACAGCGACCGAAGAGGGAAGGGGGTCTACATTTACAATGGGGGCGCAAAGACCGTCGAACGCGAGGCGATGGAAATGGTAATAGTAATTTCTATTTTTAATTACTAATTTCTTTTAATATTACTTTTTACTTAATTAAATTCTACAGGCGAAAGAAGATGGCAAAACTCCCGACTACCTTAAAGTCATCGAGAGGAGGCACACCAACAAAAAATTGGGTGTGATCCAGGACCAAGCCATGCGTCAACTTGTCGAGGCCTGCAAGAAGAAGAAGATGGAACATGAAGTTTCGATGTCCGAGCTCACTCTTGACGGATCCTCGGACTCGAACGATTACGTTTTATCCACGGAAGAGATCAACCAACTTGTTCTCGGGGTAAGTTTTTATTTGTTTTCTATTTTTTATTCCGTTAATTTAATTTATTACTAACATTTATAATATTTTGTAGAAAACCCGACAAGTAAAGGGTCGATTCGCGGGGTTAGGCGGACTTCCGACCCAGGAATCTTCTTCCTCGATTCCTCGGTATCCTTCGGAGTATCGGGAAGAAATCGCGAGGCTCAGCCAAACGGTTAAAGACCGTGACAACGAGTTTGCGGAGTTAAAGAATGCACAAATTTCGACCCAGTCACAGCTCGCCGACTTGCAGTCGATCATGCAAAGCGCCTTCCCAGATATTTTTCGGAGAAATAACCCCGCCAACCCCGACCAGTCTCCGAACGTTGAAATTGTTTAATGTTTTTTTTTGAACAATTATAATTTTGTTCTATGAATAATTTTTTTTTAATGTTTTCTGAATTTTAATTATTAAATTCTTTTTATTAATATATTTAATACAAATTAAATTAATTAATTATTAATTAAATTATTAATTTCTTTTAAAATAATTTAATTACAAAATTAAATTTTAAATTAAAATTTATAATGAAAACAAAATATTAAATTTTTCGTCAGAAATTAGTCGGAAACAATCTGTGGGGAATCCGTCGGAAACAATCCGTGGGAAATCCGTCGTAAACAATCCATGGGAAATCCGTCGGAAACAGTCCGTCGAAAGTCTGTCGGAAACCGTCTGTCGAAAATCCGTCGGAAACAATCCGTGGGAATTCCGTGGAAAATTTCCCACGGATTCTCGACTGCTTTTACCGACAAATATCTGTCGGAATATCCGTCGGAATACCGTCGGAACTTTTCCGATGGAACTTCCGTCGGAATACCGTCGCAACTGTTCCGATGAAATTTCGTCGGATATAAGGCCGCCGGTAATCCGTCGGTATATCCGTCGGTATATCCGTCGGTAAACCGTCGGTATATCCGTCGAAAAATAACATGTCGGAAATTGTTGACGGATTTTATTTTTTGACGACCTGGAACCAACGGTTTTTGTCTGTCGGAAATAACATTTTCTGACGGATTTTCGACGAAATCAGCCGTCGGAAAATGGCGGTTTTCTTGTAGTGGTGGTTGGTAATGCATGTGAACTAAATACAAAAAATAATGATGAATCTCACAGTGGACGAAGAGATAATTTCCTTTGTTACTAAAGAACAAATTTGTACGAGTAATCATTTTTCTTAATACATAGCAAATTTTTTGGCGTTCTTTAAAAACATATAATTTATTGTCAAAGTTGATGTGTATTAATGTTTTTTTTTTTTTTTAACGAGATGTCAGTTTCTAAAAGCACAAAAAAAATATGATGTGTCAACATATGGAGAGACTCTAGTGTTATTATAGTATTGATACTCTTTTGTATCATATTAAATGATGTTTTAATAAAAAAATGTTTTAATTTTAATAATGTTTTACATTATTAATACAAAATTATAATTTTTTTTTATTTGATTTGATNAAAAAAAAAAAAAAAAAAAAAAAAAAAAACACCATTACAAAAAAGTTAGAGTCATAGCAAAAAAATGCGCTTGAAAAAAAATGTGAATCAGAAACATCTGAGATGCGTCTCTCGCAAAAGTGTCAGCTAATCAGGTGTTCGATCAAACTGAGGTTTATCAACTAGCCTCATTCCATCCATATATTTCGCCATCTATAATATGCCTTTTGTCTTAAAATGGTGCAAAATTCTAAAATAATGCCATTTAAGTATTTGAAACAGAAAGGAAGTTGAGTTTTGCTCTACCTCCATACTATGGAGTCCATAGTTGTTTAGCCAAGAGATGTTTGTTAAAGTCCTTAAATGATTTGAAACCAAGACATCCCTCTATTTTAGAAAGACATATACCCAATGTAGTCTTTTAAAACTCGACTTTTAACTTCACCAAAAATCTACCACATTTTTTTTTTGAATAATACTGTTAATATCATTAAAAATAAGAGCGGTTTGTAGTTAATTTACAGAAAATAGATTAACTAGCCTAGAGAAGAACCTTGCCAAAAAAAAAAAAAAAACAAAAATCTACCACAATACTTGCTAATTGCTGCATAAACTTTCGAAAAACATGACATAACGTAAGTTGGGATGGTCTGACCTAGGGGCTGGGCACGGGTCGGGTACCCTTGAATTTCGGGATACCCTTTACCCGACTCGACCCTTGCGGGTAATGAAATATCATTACCCTTACCCGACCCGCAAATAACGAGTACCCGAAAAAATGGGTACCCGGTAAAAATTAGATGACCCGCTAAATACCCGACCCGTTACCCTTACCCGCATAATTACATGTATAATAACTTAATTGTTAACTTAATGGGCTACGTTAGACATAATAATTTACAAAAAAATGGGCTTTAACTTAATTGGATATTCTCACTAAAAAACAAAATTGGACATTTAATAAATTTCACCAATATTATTGTTAACTAGTACTAATTGGTAATATTAGAAATTATTAATAAAGCGGGTTTTACAGGTCGGGTAATAAATCAATTAACGGGTCGGGTAGTGAGACGGGTATTGAAAAAAAAATTGATACCCGATACCCGACCCTTACCCGCGGGTAATAAAATTATGATACCCTTTACCCGACTTGCAAGTTACGGGTACCCTTTTTTTGGAGACGGGTACAAATCGGGTAAAGAGTCGAAGACGGGTAACGGGTTTCAGTGCCCAACCCTCAGAACTATCGATTTGATTATAATAATGTATATAAGTTTATGTATTTACCTTTTCTCCTAGCATAATAATGTTATCGAAAATTATGGCCTGCGGTCGTAAAGCCCGTGTTTTTTGGGCCATGGCGAGGCCTGCTGCCCAAACCAGTTTGAAAATAATCTAATACAACTGATTTTGGTTTATTTTCGATTTATTTTATGTACACGTAAGAACCGAGAAACATTGAATTATTAAAAATTATTTATGGTCCCATTGCCAAATGAATAAACTTCTTTTAATTCTAAATTTCAATCTCGCTTCCCTCCAAGATTATAAGAAATGGAACGCCATACCCCACGGGCACCAATTCAATGCATGGCAAATAATTATTTGAGAATATGATTACCGCAAAAGATTAACTATTCCGTAATTTGATGATTAAATCCATATTCTGCTGAAAATGTGTTTGCTTAGATTAGAAATTATAGTCTAAATATATAACAAATTTGTACATTTCGTTATTTATATACATGGATATTATATGTGTTCATACAAAATTTAGTAAATATGCACATCTAATTTATTGTACGGAAATGAAGTAAATATGCACATCTAATACAACAAACTTTATGGAAACAATATACCAGGTCATAATTCGAATCATAGAAACGGAAGAGAAGTAATTTACATACTCTAGAGTCGGAATCCCTCGGAAATATTTCTTGACAGTTTACCATCGTCGAAAACTCGTCGGAAAATTTTATCAACGGGTATTCAAGGATTATTTCGACGGTTGTCCATCAAAAATATTTCTGAGAAATTTATGACGGATCTGTGTTCCTAACAAGATAGATCTGACGGTTGTAATCAATCGGAAATCCCTATATAAAATCGTTTTTTGAGAGATTTCCGACGGTTTTGACCTTTCGAAATAGCCTTTTTTGTAGTATGTTTTATTTCAAAATATCGTTTATTGAAAGTTAGAAACTATATTATTTTTTTAACTGGGATAAGTTAAAATGATGCAATAGTACTATCATTTTTGTATGTGTTTAATTAATTTTATGTAAACACTAGCTAAAAACAGTTCCAATTTATAAATAGGAAAAGGAAGAAAATAACGAAAGGGGTATGGTTCAGTTGTGTTGTTCGAGAGCTAGAAGACTCGCTATGTGAGTCAAAACCAGGAAACAAGTCTTACAATCTACGATCATAGATTCGATAGCCACTATAAACACATTGAATGATAAGAATATCGGTTTTCTATAGATTTTGGGTATTAGTCTAGGTTGTTGGCAGGATCTACCACACAAATATCATTATCAGATACATTGATAAACTGGGAAAATATACAGTAGCTATATATAAATATAAATATAAATATATAATGTCATTTTAAATATAAATATTTATATATAGGTACAGCTAGCTAGCATGCAATGTAGCGGGAAAGCGAGTGCATGGACTTCAGTGAGTGTGTCTCATATAATGTCATTTTAACTTTTAACCCAAAAAGCAAACTCTCTTTGTTTCAACCAAAATACCAAAAAACAAAAAAAAAGACAATTGCGAGAGTCAATAAAGCATCAGACAAACAACTACCCACATACACACCACAGTTTACATGTACATTGATGTCTATGTACACATTCCAAAATTGATATCGGAAATAACAACTTTTTAAAACTAAAACTTATCAACATATAATTTTGCATGATTGTTATATATTGAGTTCACATGTTGTTATAAGAGTTTTAATATTTTCTAATATAAGGAGATCTGTTCATGAGTCGTTATAACAGTACAAAAAGTGATAGATTTCAAAGTTTGTTTATAGAAATACTAGCTAGGTCTAGCAATATTTTTTTTAATTGGAAATACTATCATATTTTAATTTCGACCGGATTGGTTAAGAACGAAGACATAATTATAGCTACAGATTAGCTAAACTATGATTTCATAGTTAAGAATACATCGCAAAGATTTACACATGATACATCAGACTCGCAGATTATAAGGGAATTCTTAAGTAGATTATGTAATTTCAGAAACTTTTTTTTTTTTTTTTTTTTTTGAATTTCTAGATACCAACTACTTTGTCTGAACCTAAACCAGATCTACATAAGAATTCCACATTTTCTGCCTCATCTTCTTCACCTACCTTCAGGGTGCAAAGGGAAAAGCTCAAGGGTTACATTGTCAATGATTTTATCAAAAGTAGTTGCTATAGTAGCATTTGTACTACTATTTATGTTTCTTCTGCTCTCTATCTCCAAGTTCTCAAATCCCCAGCTCCTACATGTTCTCTTGTACTCATTCTCTTCCACTAACTCCTCCTTCTCCACCATTGATTCTCTCTACACAAACATTGCAACAAAACCCTTAACTATAGTTTTTCTTTTGGGTGATCGAAAACCCTTAACTAAAGTTAAAACGCATAAAAATTATGCAAAAATCCTTAATTAATACATACCATGATCTCTAGTGACGATGATGTTATTGTCTTTGTCGTTACACTCGGGTTAGCGACACTAGTGGTCTTGAAGCTGCTTTGGCAACTTAAGCCGATGAGGTTGTTTCTCTTTTGCTTCTGTCTCTCGCGGGCTTTGTGGTTTTGGAACCAGTAGAACACATTCTTGCCTTCGATTTTTCCGTACTTACCGAGTTGAGATGTGATATGCTCGATCTGTTGAGCGTTAGGAGTACGCATTCCACCTTTGTACAACATCTCAAGTATCCCTATCTGTTCTTGAGTCGGGTTCCACCGTGTCCCTCCCGGGTGCGTCTCCACCTAACATATCATGTTTCTTAGTTGAAAAAAAAAACATAATATAATATATGGGACATATATAAACCAATCAAATCGTTAAGAATGTCAATGTTTTAGGTGTATGGCTATTTTGTCAAAACTCTTATATTGTGAAAATAATTTTTTGAATGTAATTTAAGAGAACTTACTTGAGGAGGATCTCTTTTGTGTTCAAGAGAGTATTCAAATTTTCTTGGACCGGTTTGATCGGGTTTAATGAAGCTCTTGAGGTCGAAAGTAGCGGAAGTGACGCCGGAGGAAGAAGAGGGAGGGGAGGAGGGGCTGCCGGAGAGCTTCGGGATGAGAGGACGGAGGCGTTTGCAGCTTAGGCTAAGGGATGATGGCGAGTCATGTTGTTCCCACGACGAAAACCCATTGGAAAACTCATGAACCTTCATTGCTATATATATATATTTATTTTAGCAAACGTTGTGTCGCTCTCGTTACAAGACTTGGCCTATGTATATATAGAAAAAAATGTGGAATGTTAATGTGTAATGAATAATGATAATTGGTGATATCCAGTTGGGTAGGAAAAAGAATGGAAATGAACAGATGATCTTTTTACAAAAGTGGGACGTCGGGAAACCAAAGACCAAATGATGGGTTTTGGTTGACTTTTATCATTTTAAATCTTTGTCTTTATTGTAAATATAATATTGGGAAATAATAGCAATAGGTAAAGAACAAATTTCAAATTAATTAAAGACAGTGAAATCTCTGATTTTTTTTTTCTTTTGGAAAAGGAAATTTCATGGTGTGCATATTAATATGCGTACGTGGGTGATATGTCTATATATATAAATACATGCGTACGTGTGATGTATTCATGTCTGCATGAAGCACTACTTTAAAGTTTAAACTATGCATGATATTGTACCAACCAAAATAAAGTAATTTCATGTGCATCCTCTCATGCGTGAATTACACCCAAATACCACATTTATATATATATAAAAATTTTGAAATCAGGATAAATGCAGTTTGTCCAGGATACGGGAATCAAACGAGATAAGTTGTGCGGAACGAGTTGAATGATGATTATAACAGTACGGTAGAATATAATAATTTTCGAAGTTTGACTAATTTTTAAAACAATTTAGAATTTAGATGATAGAAATATTCGGAAAAAAATGACCGAAATACTCCTCCATTCTTAAAAACATGATATTTTAATGGATTTTTTTTGTTGTCAAATAAATGATGTTTTTAGTTTTCAATACAAAATTAAATACTCTCTCCGTTTTTTTTTTATAAGTAGTTTTGGCTAAAAACACAAATATTAAGAAACTCATCTTTTACTAAAAATTATTATTTAATATATAAATTAAAAATAATCCAGCCAATCATAAAAAAAACTGCAGAATATTATTGGCCACACAGTATTCGATAAAGGTAAAAGTTGCATAGAAACATGAAAACAACTTATATTGTGAAACAAAAAAAAATCTCTAAAATTACTTATAAAAAGAAACGGAGGGAGTAACTTTTTATGGTTTTTGACTATTTGTATTCTGCATATTCTTTTTTTATTGGTTGAATTGTGTTTAAATCGATAATAAATGATGTTTTTATTATGAAAAAAAATTAAAATTAAATGAATCTTTAATTTGTGTGAAAAACCTTAAACAACACTTATATTAAAACAAATGGAGTATTGTTTTCAAAATTTAATTGTATTAACAAATGCATGTGATGTATTAGAAAAATCCCAAACCAAAGCTTGGCACAATCTTCCATTCTACAAGCTGTAGCCTGTAAGGACATAGTTTCTCTCTCACCTTTCTTTATTTCAAGAAAGTATTTTAGAAATAAAACACAGAAAAAGTTAGCTTTAATGATAAGATATCGAATGCTTTTCGGTGGCTCTCAAGTCTCAACTACTTTATTTAGAGAAAAGAAGAATAAGAAGAGGAATGAATAAAGGGGAAAAAAGTTGTCTTCCAATCCCAATACTTGAAATTGCTCTCATTACTTTTGTTAGATACGAATTTTGCCTAAGCTAGTGGTATTTTATAATGAGCCAGACTAGACTTTTATGCGGAAAAAGAAAATGCTATAAATATTTAGTATAATGTAATACTCTGAGATGATATACCATTATGAATAATGTTTATTTGTTATTAATACAAAAGCATGGTTTGATTTGGTAATGTCAAGCGTCGCATTCAAGTTTGATCAGTGTATTGTATTGTTATTCTCTTGTACATTGGGAACTGCAGAACTTCAATTTCCCAGGTAAATGGTATTTTACTAATGATATTTTAACAAGTCGTTTAAACTATCATGCATAGTTTTGTAGCATATGTACTGTACCATTTTAAAGTTTAAACTATGCATGATATTTTAACAAGTCGTTTGAAAGAGAGAATTTACAAATACATACGTTAAGTAGACACATAATTTTTAGATACCTAATCGATCTAGAATGTTACTAGAAGGATCTTAATCAACCAAAACACTTGGAGAGCATTGGAAGAATTTGAACCAACGATAAAGAAATGAGTGGAGATCTTAAGTTTTCCTTTGCATTTGCCCGTTTAAGGGTTGTAGGGGCATTGAAGTTGGATGTCGTTGTCGATACCTTCCAATTTGCAGGTAAGCGTTACTTAGATAATTTTAATAACATGAGCTACTTGTTTAGATATCAAAGAATGAAGCCTTGAGAATGAGATGACATATGACATTGATCTTATGAGAATTCGAGGGATCCAATAACCCCATTTTGGTCTATAGAACGAGGCATGTTGGAGGTAGAGAAGAAGAAAATCCAGATTTTATTGACATAATCGTAGTGTAGAAATAGGTTAGATACATTTTCATCGACATATGAACAAAGAAGGCAAGTCGAAGGGACCTACCCTATATAGTCCCCTGTTGGAGTTTTAAGTGTATCAATGGTAATATTATGAACCATTGCAACTATTGGTTTATGGTTACAATGTTACACGTACGGTTGCAAACGTACGTGACAACCGTTGGACTTTATAAATACTATGTTCCTTTGCCTCAAAAAGATAGTAGAAAAAGAGAGAAATAAAACAGATTCACAAGACCAAAGATTGATAAAATCTTTGGTGAAAACACAAAAACAAAACACAAAATCTCTATTTGTTTCTCTTGTATCTTAGCCTAGAACAAGAGAGAACTTTGATTGTCGTATCCTAGAAGGGATTTCGTGTAACGTAAGGCTTGAGAAGGGTCGAAATACTCTTTAAGGAAAGTGCTTTTGAGCACGATTCAATCATTATCCAAGTTCACTATACGTTACGATCCCGGAAATACAAAGTTTATACAACATTCTTAAAGAGTATTTTCCGTGAACAATGGCTAATGTTTCGGTGCGTGAGATGACGTCAAAGTTTGGCAAATTAGATAAGTTTGAAGGAGTTGATTTACGAAGATGGCAAAAGAAGATGCACTTTCTCCTCACAACACTCAATGTGGTGTACGTTCTAAGTATGCCAATGCCCACCGTGTCGGAGAATGCTGAAAACGAGTCCGTGGAGGAGACAAGGAATCAACTTAAATGGGAGAACGATGACTACATCTGTCGTGGCCACATTCTCAACGGTATGTCCGATCCTCTCTTTGATGTCTATCAAAATGTCGAATCCGCAAAAGAATTATGGGATGCGTTGGAGTCGAAGTACATGGCCGAGGATGCTTCTAGTAAGAAGTTCCTTGTGAGTAATTTTAATAATTACAAGATGTGCGATTCAAGGCCGGTTATGGAGCAATACAATGAATTACTTCGCATCCTAGGCCAATACAATCAACACAACATGAAGATGGATGAAACCATTTCGGTGTCGAGCATTATCGACAAGTTACCACATTCATGGAAGGATTTTAGGCACATGTTAAAACACAAAAAGAAGAGTTGTCTCTTGTACAACTTGGCAGCCATTTGCGCATAGAGGAATCTATAAGGGTGCAAGAGGAAGGAAAACCAAAAAGTAAGGAGGCTGAAACTTCCTCGATCAATATGATGGAGGAAAGTGGGAGTCCTAAGATGAAGAATAAAGGGAAGAAATGCCCCTTTAATAACAACACTAACGATGGATCTAACAAAAGGCTTAAGAGCGTTTGTTGGATTTGTAACAAGCCGGGTCACTTCAAACGTGATTGTCGGGCAGCAAAGGATAAGAATAAAACGCATCATAAGCGTTTTGGGCAAGGTTCTAAGGAACAAGGCCCATCATCTCTTCAATGTCAGATTTCTGTTTTTGATTCATATTCGAAAGTGAATTATGTGTCAAAAATTGCTGAGGCATTTTATGTGCAGGATGATGAGGTGACGTGGTGGATTGACTCGGGGGGCAACAACACATGTTTGCAAGGATCGTGGCTGGTTCAAGACATACGAGCCAGTTCAAGATGGGTCCGTACTTCATATGGGCAACGAGTCAACCGCTCCTATCCTAGGTCGTGGAAAAGTGGTGTTAGAATTTAGTTCCGGGAAAACTCTTAATCTTAATGATGTAATTCATGTACCCGGAATTAGAAAAAATTTAGTCTCCGGTAGTGTTTTAAATAAGTGTGGATTTAAACAAGTGTATGAGTCGGATAAGTATGTCTTATCTAAGTGTGGTGTCTTTGTTGGATTTGGATATTTTTGTAATGGCATGTTTATTCTTAATATTAATAAAGTTGTTGATTCTATTTATATGACATGTTCTAGCAAAAATAATACTTCTCTGTGGCATGCAAGATTAGGTCATGTACATTATAAACGTATGATTGATATGTCTAAAGAAGGATTAATTCCTACTTTTGATGTGAATATAGATAAGTGTGGAACATGCATGTTGACTAAAATAGTTAGACAACCGTTTAAGATCATAGAAAGAAACGCTAGGATGCTTGGACTTATACATAGTGATCTATGTGATTTGCATTCGACTCCATCTTTAGGGAATAAGAAATATTTTATCACGTTCATTGATGATTATTCTCGCTATTGCTATGTATATTTATTACATGCTAAAGATGAGGCCCTTAATAAATTTAAGGTTTATAAAACTGAGGTTGAATTGCAACATAATGACTTGATTAAGAAGCTACGCACCGATAGAGGTGGGGAGTATTATGATCCAACATATTTTCAGTCTGTAGGCATTATACATGAGACTACGGCTCCGTATACACCACAACAAAATGGTGTGTCCGAGAGGAAAAATAGAGTCCTAAAAGAAATGGTTAATTCTATGTTATCTTACTCTGGACTGAGTGACGGATTTTGGGGTGAAGCCATGTTAACGGCTTGTTATTTATTAAATAGAATTCCTAACAAAAGGAACAAGGTTACCCATATGAACTTTGGCACAAATAGAAACCAAACTTGAACTACCTTCGAGTTTGGGGATGTAGGGCGGTCGTGAGACTA
>PKML01064956.1:292313-364014 GCA_002933935.1 Eutrema yunnanense | reverse complement strand
CACAAAATTCATGATAAACTTAATTTCTCAAACACATAAGACAACCCAAGTTACCTTAATAGACTTAGTAAATACTAAATAGTTATAAACCCCTTATACCTCTAAAACCATTGCTTCTATCTCATTATATCATATATAATGTTTTTAGTCTTGAGGTTTATTATAAGGAAGTCCACTGGTTTGTAGTTTTTAAACCATGATTGTAATATTATCTGAAGTTCATTTGATTGTGAGTGACTTACCTTAGTGTTTGGCTTATTTTCTTTCACACTAGCAAGCTTCCTTTCAAATGAATTACCATGCATATGCAATGTTTTCATGCATATAAATTAGAGAAAATCACATTTTTAACATTTAAGTTATTGGCTCTATGTAACAAACTTTATGTTACAAATTGTCTTTTTTGGTGACTTGTTTTTTTCTGCTAGTTTGGTCTTAGTTATCGGCTCAATATCACAAACTTTATGTTACAATTTGTCTTTTTTGGTGCCTTGAACACTCTGTTTGTAATGCATGTTTGGTCTTAATGAATCGGGCCTATGTAACATCTACTTCTTGTCACATTATAACGGCTCTATTAAATGTGTTTGTTTTGAATTTTGTAATAGAAAACATAATATAATCTGAAATGTTCCTTACATAAAGTCATATAAATTAAAAAAGCATAACAAAGACATGATCTTGCAAACCGAAAACATTTTTAAAGCATAACACAAGATATTCTTCATTCTTACCACTTCCACATCGCCATTATTTCACCATAACCACTACAAATCAAATCAATGAAGAAGTACAATAAGAAATATCATACTCCTTTCGTTTAGAATCAACACCTGTAGATTAAGTACTTCACATTCATCCACTTTTTGTTTCATCTTTGCCACTAATTCACTGGTGTTTTTCATAGTTTCACCTTCATGAGTTAAAGCACTGACTGTGTTCCTTAACCTTTTGATCTTCTCTTTCTGCTCATGAATGACATATCTTGCCTCCAATAATGCTTGATGTTACCATCCATGTAGTTTCTCCACCTCAAACCAACGAGAATGTTGCAAGCTTCATACCCGCTAGCAATCTTACGCCCTCTACAACTATGAAATCTCCTTCAAAGGTTGTCAATTGTCCAAGCTCTCACGATTTTTGCTGACCGGTTACAATTACAGACAACACCATTGTCATTTTTAAATTCAATGGTTGGTGAACTTGCACTATGAGCCATCTGCTAACCAAACAAACAAGTGCATATCTGATTTTAGCATACCAAATCCCAAATCTCAGTCTGATTTTAGCATATCAAACAAAACAAACAAACAAGTGTATGTCTAAAATTCAGTGGTCGAAAATCCCAAATCCCAAATCCTAAATATCAGTCTCTCATGCGGACCTCACTCATTTTGCATAAAAGAGAACAAATCGATAAACGATTTATCGTTTTCGTTATTTGAATTTCACCCCTTTCTTCTCTCTATCAGGTTCTTCTTCGATTTCATGTCTTCACTACTTCACTCTTCTGGGTTTTTTTTTTAAACTTTCACGAACCCTAATCTCAAATCGAATTGGGTATTTCCATTTAAATTCATTATTTTGTTTTTTCGACATATGATTAATTAATAAAAAGTTTTTGACTTAAAAATGATTTAAATTATCCACATTTTTTTTTTGATCAACAACTTCACTAAGAAAGTTTGCGGTTACATAATCGAAATAGAGGCAGTGTAATTCCGAAGAGATTGCTTTGCCAACGCATCTGCCGAACAGTTGGCTAAACGTGGAATAAAAACAAAGGAAATAGCAAGAAAGCAAGGTAAAATCGAATAGATGTCAAAAAGGAGTCCATGGAGCTCCTTGATCTGTTCCCGAGAATTTATCGCTCGGACGAGGTCCTGAGCATTAGACTTAAGGCAAAGCTTAGTGTAGCCCTTCACCCGAGCATGTGTCAGCGCGGCTCGAATCGCCAGCGCCTCGGACATCAGGGGGGATAACACGAAAGCCTCAGCAGAGTGGTTTCGACATAGTTCAGATCCGTTGCTGTCTGAGAATATCCAACCAAGTCCTGCAATTTTCATATTTTCTGTCCAGGCTGCGTCAGAGTGACAGTAGATCCAGTTTGTTGTCGAGGAATCAAGGATTGTGACTCTCTGAGGGGTCGGCGAAGGTTGGGTTGCAAACTGTGAACCTTGCCATTCTCTAGCTTCAATTATAGCCTTATCCATTGTTTCTTCCGGCGAGAAATTTCTGTTCTCAAATAGACGCAAATTTCGTGCCGACCATAAACCCAGCAAATCCATGGAAACAGGGGTCCCGCTCCTATTCCGGTTGGAGGGAGACAAAGCATCTGCATAGATTGTGTGAATCCTGTCTCAAAATTCATGAAAGAAGCTGCAGCAAATTCTGATTGAAACGGAGCGAGTCGCCACACTTTTTGGGAGAAAGGACAATGGAAAAACAGATGAACCGTTGATTCCAATTCCCCACAATGGATGCAGCCTGTATCTTCAAGAACACCTCTAATGAGAAGGTTTTCTTCCACTGGTAGTGAATTTTGAATCGTGTTCCACATAAAAACTCTGAGTTTTTGCGAGAATTTTCCGGACCATATCATAGAGTTCCAGTTGAAATTTTGAATCGTGGGGTTTATCGGCTGGGGCATATCAGCTATAGCAATATGGTATCCTGATTTTGAAGAGTAGATTACCGACGTGTTTGGTAGCCATGCATAAGCGTCGTCAGCATTCAATTTACTTGGCCTGAGACAGAGAATTTGTGATGCAAGATCCGGAAACAGCTCCTCAATTTTTCCTCTGTCTCAACTTTGATAATCAGCAAACAGATCAGCGACTTTTAGGTCTTTTGATTCCAACGTTGGAGGACCCATCGGTGTCTGGGGCTGGTCTAGTGAAGTCCAAGGGTCATACCATACTGACGTATCTTTGCCGTTTCTGATCAGCTTGCCGAGGTGTGGTTTGAGCAGGTCTCTACCGATCAAAATACCTCTCCATCCATGTGACGCACATGTATTTTCCTTACAGTATTTCCCCAACAGAACCTTTGACATGAGTCATGTGGGATGGGAGAGGATTCTCCATCTCAGCTTTGCTAGGAGGGCATCATTGAAACATTGGATGTCTCTGAAGCCGAGGCATCCATCTCTCTTAGAGTTTGTGAGTTTCCTCCATGAGACAAAACACATTTTCCTCGTTCCGTGTTTTGAATCCCACCAAAATCTTGTTAATTCAGATTGGATCCGTTTGCACAAACTTGAGGGGAGTTTAAAACACATCATAGGGTATGTTGGGATAGTAGCTAGAACCGATTTGATCATCATTAACTTTCCTGCTTTTGAGAGCAATTTTGATGACCAATTAACAGCTCTTTGTCGGATTCGATCCACTATTTGAGTAAACATATATTTTTTCCGTCGCCCAAAACCCTCTGAGAGTCCGAGATATTTTCCTTGTCCACCTTCTAAGGAAATCCCAAGAGCAGCCTTGACTCGATTTTTAATCTCCGGAGGTGTCTTTCTAGAAAACACAATTGAAGATTTCTGGACATTTATCATTTGTCCCGAAGCAGATTCGTACCTTCTGAGAATTGACATCAAAGTTTCACAACACATGGGACTTGTCTTGCAAAAGAACATAGTGTCATCCGCAAAGAGAAGGTGGTTTACTCTCGGGCTTCCCCTTGAGACTCGGAGGCCAGACAGGTGACCCGATGCTTGAGCTCTTTTGCAAAGATCCGATAAGACCTCACCGCAAAGAATGAAGATGTACGGGGATAATGGGTCACCCTGTCGAATCCCTCTTTGTGGCAAAACTTGTCCTTGCGTTGTTCCATTTATCAAGAAGGAGTAGGAGACGGTTGAGATGCATTGCCAAATCCAATTGATCCATTTCTCGTGAAACCCAAGTCTTTCGAGTACCGATATAATGAAGCTCCATTCCTGCCTACCGTAGGCCTTACTCATGTAAGTTTTTACTGCCATAGAGCAATGTTTTGTTGCCGATGATCCTTTTAGGAAGTGTAATGTTTCATGTGTTATGAGGACGTTGTCTGATATAGCTCTACCGGGGCCAAAAGCGGATTGCGTTTCAGAAATAATCGAGGAGAGGATTGGTTGGAGCCTTCTTGTAAGGATTTTTGAGATAACCTTGTAGTAGACATTGCACAAAGCGATGGGACGGTACTCAACAATTGTTTTTGGACTTTTTGTCTTTGGAATAAGACGGATATGAGTTTTGTTGATGTTCTGCGGGATCGTACCAGAAGAAAAAATCCCCTGTATTTCTTCAACAATAGCTGAGCCAAAAACTGGCCAGTTTGATTGGAAAGAACTGGCTGAGAAGCCATCTGGTCCGGGCGCCTTGTCGGGGTGGATTGAGAAGAGAGCGGAACAAATTTCTTCTCTTGATGGGTCAGCAATCAGGGACTCGTTTATTTCAGAGGAGATGCAGGGCTGAATAGCTAGATCTACAGTTTCAGAGCAATTACTATTTTTGGTAATAAAAAGTTCCTGAAAGTAGCTGTTGATCACCTCTACAATTTCTGGTTCCTCATAGTAAACCTTCCCTCCACTGTCTTCTATGACGTAGAACTTATTCACAGCACGTCTTCCTCTAGTAAATGCATGAAAAAATCCAGAATTTTTGTCTCCCAGAGTGAGCCAGAGTGTTCTGCTTCTTTGTTTCCAGAATTCCTCCTCTTCTTTGTATGCTTGTTTCAGAGCTTGTGTGATGTCAGTGATGTTGGATTCATTAAGCAGGGGGGAGCTCATTGCTTCCTCTAGTTTCTCCTTTGTCGATATGATGGTTTTTTTATTGTTAGCATGGTGTTTCCTGTTCCAAATTGAGATCATCCTGCGACATTTCGCAATTCGTTGTTCCACTGTTGCGAGGGCATCAGAATTCCAGGTCTCGGATACAAATTTGCTTATTGCAGGGTTTTCGCGCATACGTCAATCATATCTGAACAAACCCCTATGACCAGCAGAAGAGGGTTTTATTTATGAAATAACTGGGCGATGATCCGAACCCTCGAATTGCAGATAGTTGCAGCGGCCAAAGGGGAAAATCTCTGCCCAGGCGCTATTTGACATAGCTCGATCCAAACGGCAGTGAACAAGATGATTATGTCTAACTCCCCGCCATGAGAGGAAGTTGCCGGAGTGCCTCAGATCGTACACGTCACATTGGGAAGTGAAGGTTCGAAAGTCAACAAAGGAACCTTCTGCTCTGTATGAGCCTCCCGATTTCTTTGAGTTTTCTAAAATGTCGTTTAAATCCCCTGTAAGGAACCAAGGAGCATCTCTACCCGTTGCTAGCATCGTCAGATCATTCCAA
The DNA here is from genome assembly GCA_002933935.1 of Eutrema yunnanense. NCBI lineage: Eukaryota > Viridiplantae > Streptophyta > Magnoliopsida > Brassicales > Brassicaceae > Eutrema > Eutrema yunnanense. The sequence goes on along the minus strand of PKML01064956.1, from coordinate 358,675 downwards.
ACTGCCCTTCGTTTCTGTTGATTTGGTTCACCATAAACAAAAGTAGAGAAGAATTTTTGGCCTTTGTAAGATATGAGAGTATCAATGTAGTCTTTGCAGGAGGTCAAAACTTCCAAGTCGATATCATTTTGGTAAAACAGGGCCAGGCCCCCACCCCCGGGGCTGTGGGGCGAAACCAGGGAGTGAGAATAAAGACTTAGGCAATCCAATTTTTCCAAAACTACTTCATCGCAGTTTTTCGTTTCCATGAGGAAAATGATTTCCGGAGCAATTTTTTTATGCAGCTCCCTTATTCTTCGAACTGTCATGGGATTCCCCAAACCACAACAGTTCCAGCTCATTAATGCTAAGGAAGATGATTTGGCAGAATATGAAAATCCGCCTTTTTCTTTGATGCTGGTGGGACGATGGTACTTCTAGGAGGTGGTCTAGCTGAGGTTGAAGAGCTTTCTCCCTTGGATGGAAGGTGTCGGTGAGCTGCTGTAGATTGGCGCTGACTTGTAGTATGATGTTGCGAAGGAGCTCCAAGATCATTGGTAGGAGAGATTCTGGGGTTGGCTATGTTTTTGGCCCTTGGTGATTGATGGATTTGTAAGGCTTTCCTTTTCCGAGAGCAAGCACCCGTCAACAGTTGTGGGCTGTGAGCTACATTCTTCTTTAGAGGAGGTCTTCCTCGTTTCTTTTTTTGGGTTTCAAGAAGTGGTGTATCCAGAGGGCATGACTCTAGTAGTGGTTCCCCAACAGGCAGTTGGATTCTGGTTAGTGACGATTCTCCCACATGGGTAGTGTTACCGAGTGTTTTCGTAGATGCCCTTTGAGCTGATGCAAGGATAAGAGCTGCAATTTCCTCCATCAATCCTCTAGCATCACTGTCGATTACTCTATGTCTTCTTGCAGCACTTTCAATAGGATCAGGGCAATTAATATATTGTATTGTCACCTCCTGCAGGTCCGTCATGATCTCCTCTGTAGATTGCAGCGGTTGTCGTGGAGGGAAAGCGTCTAAATCGAGGTTTCTCTCCAAGAGGAGTCGGATTGGGAGAGGGGAAACAAACCCTTCCTGTGATAACTGCTCTTCTGGAGGTTCTTTTTCTCTCCAAATCTGATTTGGGAGGGATCGCTTGCTAGTAATGGATTGAGACTTTTTAGGGTGATTGATTCTCAAACTTTGGTCTTCATGATGTCGAGGCATCTGAGGGTGGTACGAGTTGCTTCTCTCTCTGTAAGAAGAGTGTTGACTCTGAGTGAGTCGAGGGATACATCCAGTTTCGACGAATTTCGTTGCGGTGTGATGATGATTGTTCTGGGTCCTTGTCTTTTGGAGCCTGGGGATCTTTAGCAGAGGGTCTCTCTCCGAAGGGCCTACCATGTCTATCTAGGCGTTGGCTAAAGCTCTTCACTTCTGTCCGAGGGTGTTGATTTGGGCGATACCCTGTCAAAGGGTCCATCTGAGGGTCCCTTCCTATGCTTCGAGAGTTTTTTGTTCTTTATTTTTTCGGGCAGTTTTTCACAACGTGCGACAATCTGTGGCAGTAGGAGCAATGATTCTCCAGCTTGGAATATTCCAGTGTAACAATTGCTTCTCTTCCGTCTCCAAACTCAAGGATCGATTCCTTAATGAGAGGTTTTAACCCATCAATGGAAACTCGGATTTTTGCTGATGTTTATGTAATTTCATAGTCTTCCAAGTAGCCCATCGCCCTTCCAAATTTGTTGATAAGTTCATGTTTCCAATAGTGGAGTGGGATGCCTTTGAGATCAATCCAGAAGGGGATATGCGATGGGAACTCTGGCGAGATAATTGGTTCCCATTTCTGGATGATAACCATCCATTTGGCGAAGTGATATGGCCGGTTATCGAGGACTTTTTGCAGGTCTTCTTCGTAGTCGAAACGATACTAGAAGCAGTTATGACCCAAATCAGAGCCCATTGCTTTACCTCTGAGATTCCAGCGTTTGGGGAGAAACGGAATCATGGACCAAAGATTCTGCTCTGTTGGGTTTTTCAACCGACCGATGAGAGTTAGTTCATTTTCCCGAATCAGATCTGAGGTGTCTGCCTCTGGGACTCTGATTCTCAGACGAGGTGGGGATGATGTTGGTGAAGATTTTCCTTTCCCTTTTTCTGCATAGGAGAAACGTCGGGTCATGGCTGAGAGAGGAGGGGCTATCGTCGAGGAGCCGGAGTTACTCTTGTAGTTCAGAGATGCATGGCAGAGTAGACCGATTCGCAGGTTGCTGAAGTGATGAGCTGACCGGGTGTTTGTATTGTTTTCGAAAAGGTGGGTTAGGCGGAAGATGAAGTTTTCTCCTAACTTTAAACGGTCAAGAACGCGGAACGCAAAGCGAAGCATGTGGTTCTGAGAGAGAAGTTTGGCTTCCCTTGTGGCATGATGAACTTGGGATCCATGGGAAAGTAGCAGGGAGCTGAGTAGATGGAGAGGATACCTTACCGGTGAGGAGAATGGCCCTCCGACACGAAGTCGGGGGTGGAACCCGGTGGCTTCCGGCCAAACCAACTGCAAAAACAAAGAGAGTTTTCTATTTTAGGAAAAGAAAAGTAGATGAAGATCGTAAAAAGTGGATCCGAAACAGTTTCAGTAATCTTGGGGAATAGTGCCTGGGAGAGTTTTTTCAAAAAGCCAATAAACAATTTAAAACGTAACATCCACATTTTCTTAAATTAACTGAACTAAACTATTCTGTAACGGACCGTAACTATTATGTTACGTTCGCCCGCAACGCAAACAAATTACTCTGATTGAAAGTTTAAGATGTTAGTAAAACTAGTATGAAGGTTTAAAGTGTTAGTGTAATTCAGTCGAGGTTTAAAATATTACCTTTTTCAACCTTGAAGGTTAAAAATACGATTTTTCCATATAAATTATGTGTGAAAATACTATCAAAACAATTTGGAATCTTAATGTTTGAGGTGACTTCAAGATGAAAAAAAGATGACAAATATTTGTCTTTTTATGCTTGTAATCATAGCCTTCTGTGACAACATATCTAAAAATGTCTGCAATCTCACAAATACTAAAATAGAAGGTGCATGCATTCTCGAGATCGATGCATTCTCGATAACACCAAATTTATCATTATTAAATCTAAGGTATGCAGCTGGATTACTTTAAGCAGTAGCGATGACATTCATCAACATTCTTCTCCTTAGTTTGATGTCTCAATATAACATATGTTTTGTGTAATATAGTGTTAATATACTTTGAAAAGTTAAAAGCTTTTTTTTTTAATGCAAAAATTTAAAGTTTTCTTTTATAGCTCTTTATCGAGGTCATTGGTCAATAAAATTTATGCCCATTCGAACTGCGGACAAACATGCACTGCCAATCCCCGACCCTATAGCTCAGGTCCTGATGTAGTGTTGTGGAAACATAAAGAAAGCGAGTATAAAGAGTGTTTCGCTCGTCGACAAACTTGGGAACTGATCTGAAACAAATCACCAAAGGTCTCTTTGGTTTCGGCTTGTGTGATTTTTCCAAGTTGTGCTGAGGTACTCATTCATTACTCCGCTTACGATAAAGGACATATTACCAACGGAAGTGAGTATGATAAAATAGGGTCGAGATCAATCTTGCCTTCTATGTGGCGAACCGGATGAATCGAGAGATCGCTTGTTTTTCGCATGTCCATACGTATTGATAAAGTGGTACGTGACCGTATTACTAGTCTTCAGTATCAAAGCGGAAGTAAAGTAGCAAATTTCTTGGAACGTAAATAAACTTGGAACACATGACTACGAGCTGTCTGGGGCGTTACAAGTTGTATCTACGAAATCCCAACATACAACGTACTAGACCCACTGAAATTTTACAAAGTATTCTACATACAACACAAAATCAGCTTATTCAACCTAAATTCCTAAAAATATCCTCAACCCTTATCTTGGAGGCTATATAACAGACGCATTTGGGAAGAGAATATCTCAAATTACAATAAAAAACACGAGCCATTGAGAGAACAAAATAGGGGTAGGAAAGAACAAAAATTGTCATTTAATATATTGTTGTCGGTTTTCGGGTTTCAGGTTTTCTAGATTTAAACATTCGGGGTTCAGCAGTTAAATATGGATAAGTTGTTGGAATTTTTAATTAAGAATAATTTTTTGGGGAATGTAGTAAAAAAATATTTCTATTGTCTGTCTTGTTGTTTTTTCTTTCGCATTGAGGATTTCCACGTACATTCTTAGTGTTTTTATTTATAAGTAATTGCGCATTATACGGGTAATTTCTTAAAGCAATCCCAAACTTTGGTGAAACTTAAACTATTCGCATAGACACATATATAGATAAGAGTTTAAGATAAATAGGTTTAGCAAGTTAACAAAGTGAGAGGATGTTGATATCTTGGCATTCTACATGTTTTATAACCATGTTTCCCCTTGTTATCATGCATTTACATTAATGATTAGGTATTATTAATCGTATATGCATCTCCATTTGCATATCTTAGGGTTTGGAATGGGAGTCATGGATTTGAAGCTTACTTGGACCAAATAGATCGTCTTTTTGGAGCTAAAGAAGCCAAAAGGATTTTTGAGGAAGATTATGGGGCAAGAGAAACTAGTTTGGAGCAAAAGATATGCCCAAAAATCAAAGAAAGTGCTAAGGACATCCAAATTGTCTGAAAGATTGGGCCAGCTGAGAGGTTTCTATTTGGATTTAGTTTTGGAGGTCTTCATTAAGGTCAAAGATAATGGAGTTATCTTTCGTTTGGTGGTGGTTTCAAGTCATTCGGAGAAGTCGTGTAAGAGCTACGGCAAATTTAGTACGGATAAGTCTGTCTGGATGTGTACATCGATGGACAATATCGGGATGTCCATATCGTGATGTGTACACCGATACGAAACTCGCCGAATTTTCTCCTGATTCTTTATCAGCTGTCCATATCGGGATGTGTACACCGATGGACAATATCAGAATGTCCATATCGGGATGTGTACACCAATGGACAATACACTGTTATGAATCATGCGCGACCGAAACTCAATGGGTGAATACCCAATTTTTCCTAGGTCTACCCAGTTTGACCCCTTTGACTATTTAAACCTTCTATACTTAATTGTTTTGAGCTATCTTCTTCTCTCTTCAAACTCGTTCATTTTTCTAAGTTCTTAAACATTGTAATTGATATCTTTGAGTTTTTATGCAATTAATTAAGTATTTTCTTTAAATATGTCTTTCCTTAATCTTTTCATGATGTTTATTAACACTATTCTAATGGGTTCTGTTGGTAACATCATAATTATTGAGTAGTCTCTTAAAAGATCCATGGGTGAAGTAGATTAACGTGATTTATAGATTGATTCATGGTGTTAGGGCTTCATTTATAAGTTTTCTTTTCTCATTAAATATTTCTTTGTTAATCTTTTCATGAAGTTCATATATATAGTACTATATATTATTCTTCTTCTTTTTATTATTATTCTTACTTTTTGAGAGCACCAATAGAGACGACAAAGCCTCCATCTCCATATGTTTATGATTCATATTATCTCGGACTACTTCGAACATTTCTTTGAAAGTAATTAACTCCAATTTTAGATCTATATTCTCTTTCACATCATAAATTTTAAGGGTTTCTTCTTGCCTCTTCTTTAAAACCTAGGATTTATAAAAGAAAAGAAGAAAATTGTTTGTAGACAAAAAAAGATAATATATATATATATATAAGTTNATGGGTTTTAGGTCTAGTTAAAATCAGCTGGTCCAATTTTAGATCTATAATCTCTTTCACATCATAATTTTTAAGGGTTTCTTCTTGCCTCTTCTTTAAAACCTAGGATTTATAAAAGAAAAAAAAGAAGAAAATTGTTTGTAGACAAAAAATATAATATATATAATAATGGGTTCTAGGTCTAGTTCAAATCAGCTGGTTCAAATGTGTAATATAATTATAATTATTTTAAAGTTATAAACGTTTTTTAACTGTAAATTAACATAAAGAAAAATAATAATGATATAACAAATAATATTAAAAATGGGACACTCCTTCTCATGCTCTTAATGTCATTACAATTCTTCCATGAGATAATCGAGTTCGACTTGATTCTCGAGAAACCTAGTTTGTTTCAACGAGGATGAAGATCTTTCTGATTTTCATGGACGAGGTGGGTCGTAAGAAGATTGAGATAAAATACATGAAGATCAGGACGATCATCGACCTCGTTGAAGAAAGCTAAGATTCTCAAGATGCAAGCCAAATTTGATCGTGTCATGAAAGAATTGGAAGCAGAAAAAGAGCGTAAGAAGGTACATTATCCCAATTTGAATATTCGTTACATCATTTCTTTGTTAACATACGATTTAATTAAATAAAACAACGGTTACAACCTTCAAAACTTAATTTTAAAAACAATTGAACCAACTTATTTAAACCATTTAGCATTATATCTTGATATGAACCAAAACTAACATGCATTTATCGCTTATCTATTATTGAGTCATGGAAGAACCATAGTTGGAGGGTAGAACCCAATGATCTTGACATCTCGATATTATTTTTTTTCTTACATAATGGATATATATATATATATATATATATGTCTAAATGTTGTATTATATTTAGGGTTTCGTACCTATTTCCCATATTCTGCCATTTTTAAAAGAGCAAGAGAGCATTCTTCTGGTTCCATATTGATTCGTTCTTTAATCAGAGAAACAGAAATATTAAAAAAATGAGAAGGGCAAGTAACCTGAAAAGAATAGACGAGATCGCGAAAAAAAATTATGTCTTCTTTAGGGTTTCGTACCTTCGATCTTACATCAATGGGTTAGAAGATGAGGGAGCGTCCGGTGGCTTTTACGGCGGGTTGACTGCCTTTTCCTATTACCATGTCGATTTGATCGAAATGAAAATGATAGAAAAGAAGAGAGGAGATCGAAAAATGGGAAGATATATGAAAGTTGAAAAGCGAGCAGAGGAGATAGGTTTTTTTTTCTCGTGAGGCTGAGAAAATATGGTTTTTATTATCTTAGGTATTTGTGTTTCTTTAAATCATTTGGTCCATCAGATTTGATTAGAGATTTGGTTAATAAGATAATATTTGTTTCCAAGTTAAGAAAACCTGAGAGGATTACTATTGACTAGTCAAAAACTTATTTTCATCCAAATACCGTTATGGCTGATTTACGAACCATATCAAATACCGTTATGGCTGATTTACGAACCATACCAAACACCGTTATGACTGATTTACGAGAGAAACATAGGGATTCACGCGGTGTCTCGAGATTACAAAAAGTGTGCGTGGGGAAATTCAATTTCGTTGATATTCACCCCCAACTTGAATTCTAATTCCAAATCGTTTGAAAACTCAAATTTTTTTTTTTGTCGTTCATTTTAATATTTAATTTTTTTCATCTTTTTTAGTTTCCAACACATCCATACAACTTCATGGCCGATTTGTCATCTATTATGGCCGACTTATCAAACAAGTATTTTTGAATTTATGGGATTACGAGTTTTACATTGAATTAGAGGATATTTTTTGTTATCTATGATAACATAGTTACTACAAAATATGTAATGTATGATTTAGGGTTTAAGTCTAATATAGTTAGACTTTGTAAGAATTTAGGATATTATAGGCTTATTTATGAAAATTCTTATAAATACATGGCAAGGATTATATTGTATGTAGTTTAGGGTTTGAGATGAACATGATAAGAATAAACATACAAGAAGTGTAAATCTTACAAATATAACTCATTGTTGATGTAAGACTTAAAATTACTTAATATTGAAATAAAACTCTTAATAGAACCTATCAAATTAAATAATTTTTTTAAAATGCAAACACACAGATTTGAGGTTTGGCTGATTTACAACTGACGGATTTGAGGTTTGGCTGATTTGAGGCCAGCCGTATCGTACAGATAAGTCAGCCGTATCGTACAGATAAGTCAGCCGTATCGTACATATAAGTCAGCCGTATCGTACAGTTAAGTCAGCCATTTGAAAACCTAGAAATTGGCGAGAATTACAGACATAAACCGGTGGAGTATCGTGCGGGATTTTTTTCAAAATCTTGTTAGAGAACATGTAGCTCAGCTGAATTTTACAGATTCGTGTATCCAACCCATAATCCTCCATTACCATCTGTACAAAATCGTTGTAGGTTGTTTGTTCGTTAACTTCTAGAACTCTACACCCTCTCTTGTCGGCGTTGAATACATATCGATTTGTATGAACCCATGTCCCGCAAACAATAATCACCGGATCCATTAATATTCCACTCAAAAGTTTAGATCTGGTATAGGATGAAGAAGGATGAGGAATGGAGATAAAGAACAACAATGAAGAAGAAGAAAGATACAGACGACGACGACGACAAAGACGGAGTCTAAACCTAGTAATGTATGTGTTCAGAGCTGATGTGTAATCTTTATTTTGCTGACATGGAAACATGCCATCAAACGACCTTATAAATCAGCCATGTAAAATCAGCCATCAAACAAAACTATAAGTCTGTCGCCACTAAAATACTATTTAAGTAATTAATAAAGTTTCCTGTAATCAGCCATCAAAACACATAAATCAGGTGGAAAACATAAGTCAGCCGCTACATCATATAAGTCAGTCGTCAATAGCATACTATTACAGTAATTAATCTTTCGCTATATAGTCAGCCGTAATTAGGCCGACTTTTAAGTAAATCGGTCTTATTACGGCTGATTTAATATAAGTCAGCCACAATTAACCCGCATAAGTATGCCGTTGCAAAATAAATCAGCCAAATAAGCCAGCCGGATTTACGATAAATCAGCCGGGCAGCAATAAGTCGGCCATGTCATAGCAATAAGTCAGCCAATTTTTTCATAAATCGGCCGTCCGAATATAAATCAGCCGTGTCTCGTACTCCTAAGTCAGCCGAAAATTCATAAGTCGGCCGAGGTTCATATAAGTCTGCCGTGACATCTGGCTGACTTATGAATATAAATCAGCCGACCAACTCATAAGTCAGCCGTTCTTTTAAATCAGCCGCTCGTCCTGTAAGTCTGCCGTCACTACAGCGAGAAATTTCTGCGGCAGACTTTCATAATACACGTAGGCAGTTTTTGTGCCACGTAGGCAGTTTTTGTGCCACGTAGGCGCCGCGCCTGTTTTTTCGCTGATGTGGAAAAAAAAGTAATGGTATTCCTGTAATTACGTTTTTGTTACCAAATGCGTAGAAGGGCATCCTGGGTATGAAAAACATTTCAGTAATAAAAAAGAGTTGTTGATTAGTCTAGTCATTTTACCTAATTTCTATGCTATTTAAGTAACTCACCCTTTTATTATCTTAGGTATTTGTGTTTCTTTAAATCATTTGGTCCATCAGATTTGATTAGAGATTTGGTCAATTAGATAAGATTTTTTTCCGAGTTAAGAAAATCTGAGAGGATTACTATTGACTAGTCAAAAACTTATTTTCATCCAAAAGTTATATTTTATAGAAAGTTGACTGTAATTGTTTTTAGTGTAATTTAAATTTAGTTTGAAAAATATATAAAAAGTAAACAAAAGAACATAATTTCATAAAATATACATAAGAATATGGAAATTGCAAATTCCTAACAAAAAAAAACTATACAAACTAGAATATTTTCAAGGAACATAAAAAACAAAAAAGAAAGCAATTGTGAACTAATTTAAAAATAATTTAAGATATTCTTTACTGCGTTTTCATAATATATACATATAATCATTTTTCTCCAAAGAATTAATTAGCCATGTTGGAAGTTCAACTAAGTAATTATCAATACAATTTAGTTAATTACTAAATTTTGTTGATTTTTGATTACAGATTTACCAATATTATGATACGATAAGAATATCATAAATCAATTTATATTAATTATAAACGACAATTACAAAGCCTAAAAATTGTGATAATGGAGCTATCCCCACTCCTTTTAAAAAATCACAAAATTCATGATAAACTTAATTTCTCAAACACATAAGACAACCCAAGTTACCTTAATAGACTTAGTAAATACTAAATAGTTATAAACCCCTTATACCTTTAAAACCATTGCTTCTATCTCATTATATCATATATATTAGAATGTTTTTAGTCTTGAGGTTTATTATAAGGAAGTCCACTGGTTTGTAGTTCTAAAACCATGATTGTAATATTATCTGAAGTTCATTTGATTGTGAGTGACTTACCTTAGTGTTTGGCTTATTTTCTTTCACACTAGCAAGCTTCCTTTCAAATGAATTACCATGCATATGCAATGTTTTCAGGCATATAAATTAGAGAAAATCGCATTTTAACATTTAAGTTATTGGCTCTATGTAACAAACTTTATGTTACAAATTGTCTTTTTTGGTGACTTGTTTTTTTCTGCTAGTTTGGTCTTAGTTATCGGCTCAATATCACAAACTTTATGTTACAACTTGTCTTTTTTGGTGCCTTGAACACTCTGTTTGTAATGCATGTTCGGTCTTAATGAATCGGGCCTATGTAACATCTACTTCTTGTCACATTAACGGCTCTATTAAATATGTTTGTTTTGAATTTTGTAATAAAAAACATAATATAATCAGAAATGTTCCTTACATAAAGTCATATAAATTAAAAAAGCATAACAAAGACATGATCTTGCAAACTTAAAATTTTTTTAAAGCATAACACAATATCTTCTTCATTCTTACCACTTCCACATCGCCATTATTTCACCATAACCACTACAAATCAAACCAATGAAGAAGTACAATAAGAAATATCGTACTCCTTTCGTTTAGAATCAACACCTGTAGATTAAGTACTTCACATTCATCCACTTTTTGTTTCATCTTCGCCACTAATTCACTGGTGTTTTCCATAGTTTCACCTTCATGAGTTAAAGCACTGACTGTGTTCCTTAACCTTTTGATCTTCTCTTTCTGCTCACGAATGACATATCTTGCCTCCAATAATGCTTGATGTTACCATCCATGTAGTTTCTCCACCTCAAACCAACGAGAATGTTGCAAGCTTCATACCCGCTAGCAACCTTACGCCCTCTACAACTATGGAATCTCCTTCAAAGGTTGTCAATTGTCCAAGCTCTAACGATTTTTGCTGACCGGTTACAATTACAGACAACACCATTGTCATTTTTAAATTCAATGGTTGGTGAACTTGCACTATGAGCCATCTGTTAACCAAACAAACAAGTGCATATCTGATTTTAGCATACCAAATCCCAAATCACAGTCTGATTTTAGCATATCAAACAAAACAAACAAACAAGTGTATGTCTAAATTTCAGTGGTCGAAAATCCCAAATCCCAAATCCTAAATATTAGTCTCTCATGCGGACCTCACTCATTTTGCATAAAAGAGAACAAATCGATAAACGATTTATCGTTTTCGTTATTTGAATTTCACCCCTTTCTTCTCTCTATCAGGTTCTTCTTCGATTTCATGTCTTCACTACTTCACTCTTCTGTTTTTTTTTTAAACTTTCACGAACCCTAATCTCAAATCGATTTGGGTATTTCCATTTAAATTCATTATTTTGTTTTTTCGACAAATGATTAATTAATACAAATATTTTTTGAGTTAAAAATGATTTAAATTATCCACATTTTCTTAAATTAATGGAAGTAAACTATTCTGTAACGGACCGTAACTATTCTGTTACGTTCGCCTGCAGCGCAAACAAATTACTCTGATTGAAGGTTTAAGATGTTAGTAAAACTAGTATGAAGGTTTAAAGTGTTAGTGTAATTCACTCGAGGTTTAAAATATTACCTTTTTCAACCTTGAAGGTTAAAAATACGATTTTTCCATATAAATTATGTGTGAAAATACTATCAAAACAATTTGGAATCTTAATGTTTGAGGTGACTTCAAGATGAAAAAAAGATGACAAACATTTGTCTTTTTATGCTTGTAATCGTAGCCTTCTGTGACAACATATCTAGAAATGTCTGCAATCTCACAAATAAGACAGACTAATAAATACTAAAATAGAAGGTGCATGCATTCTCGAGATCGATGCATTCTCGATAACACCAAATTTATCATTATTAAATCTTAGGTATGCAGCTGGATTACTCTAATTATTTGTTGCCTCATGGTTGCAGAATGTTTCAGATTGATGAGTGTATGTGGGCAAAGTTGAGATATATATATATCCGTCAAGCAGGAAAACCTTAATTTGGTCAAAAAAACAAAAGACCGTGAAGCAGTAGCGATGACATTCATCAACATTCTTTTCCTTAGTTTGATGTCTCAATATAACATATGTTTTGTGTAATATAGTGTTAATATACTTTGAAAAGTTAAAAGCTTTTTTTTTTAATGCAAAAACCTAAAGTTTTCTTTTATAGCTCTTTACCGAGGTCATTGGTCAATAAAATTTATGCCCATTCGAACTGCGGACAAACATGCACTGCCAATCCCCGACCCTATAGCTCAGGTCCTGATGTAGTGTTGTGGAAACATAAAAAAGCCGAGTATAAAGAGTGTTTCGCTCGTCGACAAACTTGGGAACTGATCTGAAACAAATCACCAAAGGTCTCTTTGGTTTCGGCTTGTGTGATTTTTCCAAGTTGTGCTGAGGTACTCATTCATTACTCCGCTTACGATAAATGACATATTACCAACGGAAGTGAGTAAGATAAAATGGGGTCAAGATCAATCTTGCCTTCTATGTGGCGAACCAGATGAATCGAGAGATCGCTTGTTTTTCGCATGTCCATACGTATTGATCAAGTGGTATGTGACCGTATTACTAGTCTTCAGTATCAAAGCGGAAGTAAACTACCAAATCTCTTGGAACATAAATAAACTTGGAACACATGACTACGAGCTGTCTGGGGCGTTACAAGTTGTATCTACGAAATCCTAGCATACAACCTACTAGACCCACTGAAATTTTACAAAGTATTCTACATACAACACAAAATCATCTTATTCAACCTAAATTCCTAAAAATATCCTCAACCCTTATCTTGAAGGCTATATAACAGACGCATTTGAGAAGAAAATATCTCAAATTACAATATCAAACACGAGCCATTGAGAGAACAAAAAGGGGGTAGGAAAGAACAAAAATTGCCATTTAATATATTGTTTTCGGTTTTCGGGTTTCGGTTTTCTAGGTTTAAACATTCGGGGTTCAGCAGTTAAATATGGATAAGTTGTTGGAATTTTTAATTCAGAATAATTTTTTGGGGATTGCAGTAAAAAAATATTTCTGTTGTCTGTCTTGTTGTTTTTCTTTCGCATTGAGGATTTCCACGTACATTCTTAGTATTTTTATTTATATGTAATTGCGCATTAAACGCGTAATTTCTTAAACCAATCCCAAACTTTGGTGAAACTTAAACTATTCGCATAGACACATATATAGATAAGAGTTTAAGATAAATAGGTTTAGCAAGTTAACAAAGTGAGAGATGATTGATATCTTGGCATTTTACATGTTTTATAACCATGTATCCCCTTGTTATCATGTATTTACATTCATGATTAGGTATTATTAGTCGTATATGCATCTCCATTTGCATATCTTAGGGTTTGGAGTTGGAGTCATGGATTTGAAGCTTACTTGGACCGAATAGATTGTCTTTTTGGAGCTAAAGAAGCCAAAAGGAGTTTGGAGGAAGATTATGGGGCAAGAGAAACTTGTTTGGAGCAAACGATATGCCCAAAAATCAAAGAAAGTGCAAAGGACATCCAAATTGTCTGAAAGATCGGGCCAGCTGAGAGGTTTCTATTTGGATTTATTTTTGGAGGTCTCCATTAAGGTCAAAGATAATGGAGTTATCTTTCGTTTGTGGTGGTTTCAAGTCATTCGGAGCAGTCGTTTAAGAGATACGGCAAATTTAGTACGTACAAGTCTGTCTGGATATGTACACCGATGGACAATATCGGGATGTCCATATCGTGATGTGTTTCAAGTCATTTATAAGTTTTCCTTTCTCATTAAATATTTATTTGTTAATCTTTTCATGAAGTTCATATAGTACTATATATTATTCTTCTTCTTCTTATTATTATTCTTACTTTTTGAGAGCACCAATAGAGACGACAAAGCCTCCATCTCCATATGTTTATGCTTCATATTATCTCGGACTACTTCGAACATTTCTTTGAAAGTAATTAACTCCTCCAATTTTAGATCTATAATCTCTTTCACATCATAAATTTTAAGGGTTTCTTCTTGCCTCTTCTTTAAAACCTAGGATTTATAAAAGAAAAGAAGAAAATTGTTTGTAGACAAAAAAGATAATATATATATAATAATGGGTTTTAGGTCTAATTAAAATCAGCTAGTCCAATTTTAGATCGATAATCTCTTTCACATCATAATTTTTAAGGGTTTCTTCTTGCCTATTATTTAAAACCTAGGATTTATAAAAGAAAAGAAGAAAAGTATTTGTAGACAAAAAAATAATATATATATATATATATAATAATGGGTTCTAGGTCTAGTTCAAATCAGCTGGTTCAAATGTGTAATATAAAAATGATTTAAATTATCCACATTTTCTTAAATTAACGGAAGTAAACTATTCTGTAACGGACCGTAACTATTCTGTTACGTTCGCCTGCAGCGCAAACAAATTACTCTGATTGAAGGTTTAAGATGTTAGTAAAACTAGTATGAAGGTTTAAAGTGTTAGTGTAATTCACTCGAGGTTTAAAATATTATATTTTTCAACCTTGAAGATTAAAAATACGATTTTTCCATATAAATTATGTGTGAAAATACTATCAAAACAATTTGGAATCTTAATGTTTGAGGTGACTTCAAGATGAAAAAAAAGATGACAAACATTTGTCTTTTTATGCTTGTAATCATAGCCTTCTATGACCACATATCTAGAAATGTCTGCAATCTCACAAATAAGATAGACTAATAAATACTAAAATAGAAGGTGCATGCATTCTCGAGATCGATGCATTCTCGATAACACCAAATTTATCATTATTAAATCATAGGTATGCAATTGGATTACTCTAATTATTTGTTGCCTCATGGTTGCAGAATGTTTCAGATTGATGAGTATATGTGGGCCAAGTTGAGATATATATATCCGTCAAGCAGTAAAACCTTAATTTGGTAAAAAAAACAAAAGACCGTGAAGCAGTAGCGATGACATTCATCAACATTCTTCTCCTTAGTTTGATGACTCAATATAACATATGTTTTGTGTAATATCGTGTTAATATAATTTGAAAAGTTAAAAGCTTTTTTTTTAATGAAAATACTTAAAGTTTTCTCTTATAGCTCTTTATCGAGGTCATTGTTCAATAAAATTTATGCCCATTCGAACTGCGGACAAACATGCACTGCCAATCATCGACCCTATAGCTTAGGTCCTGATGTAGTGTTGTGGAAACATAAAGAAAGCGAGTATAAAGAGTGTTTCGTTCGTCGACAAACTTGGGAACTGATCTGAAACAAATCACCAAAGGTCTCTTTGGTTTCGGCTTGTGTGGTTTTTCCAAGTTGTGTTGAAGTACTCATTCATTACTCCGCTTACGATAAAGGACATATTACCAACGGAAGTGAGTATGATAAAATGGGGTCAAGATCAATCTTGCCTTTTATGTGGCGAACCAGACGAATCGAGAGATCGCTTGTTTTTCGCATGTCCATACGTATTGATAAAGTCGTATGTGACCGTATTACTAGTCTTCAGTATCAAAGCGGAAGTAAACTAGCAAATCTCTTGGAACGTAAATAAACTTGGAACACATGACTACGAGCTGTCTAGGGCGTTACAAGTTGTATCTACGAAATCCCAGCATACAACCTACTAGACCCACTGAAATTTTACAAAGTATTCTACATACAACACAAAATCAGCTTATTCAACCTAAATTCCTAAAAATATCCTCAACCCTTATCTTGAAGGCTATATAACAGACGCATTTGGGAAGAGAATATCTCAAATTACAATATCAAACACGAGCCATTGAGAGAACAAAAAGGGGGTAGGAAAGAACAAAAATTGCCATTTAATATATTGTTTTCGGTTTTCGGGTTTCGGTTTTCTAGGTTTAAACATTCGGGGTTCAGCAGTTAAATATGGATAAGTTGTTGGAATTTTTAATTCAGAATAATTTTTTGGGGATTGCAGTAAAAAAATATTTCTGTTGTCTGTCTTGTTGTTTTTCTTTCGCATTGAGGATTTCCACGTACATTCTTAGTATTTTTATTTATATGTAATTGCGCATTAAACGCGTAATTTCTTAAACCAATCCCAAACTTTGGTGAAACTTAAACTATTCGCATAGACACATATATAGATAAGAGTTTAAGATAAATAGGTTTAGCAAGTTAACAAAGTGAGAGATGATTGATATCTTGGCATTTTACATGTTTTATAACCATGTATCCCCTTGTTATCATGTATTTACATTCATGATTAGGTATTATTAGTCGTATATGCATCTCCATTTGCATATCTTAGGGTTTGGAGTTGGAGTCATGGATTTGAAGCTTACTTGGACCGAATAGATTGTCTTTTTGGAGCTAAAGAAGCCAAAAGGAGTTTGGAGGAAGATTATGGGGCAAGAGAAACTTGTTTGGAGCAAACGATATGCCCAAAAATCAAAGAAAGTGCAAAGGACATCCAAATTGTCTGAAAGATCGGGCCAGCTGAGAGGTTTCTATTTGGATTTATTTTTGGAGGTCTCCATTAAGGTCAAAGATAATGGAGTTATCTTTCGTTTGTGGTGGTTTCAAGTCATTCGGAGCAGTCGTTTAAGAGCCATTGAAAGAACAAAAAGGGGGTAGGAAAGAACAAAAATTGTCATTTAATGTATTGTTGTCGGTTTTCGGGTTTCGGGTTTTCTAGGTTTAAACATTCGGGGTTCAGCTGTTAAATATGGATAAGTTGTTGGAATTTTTAATTCAGAATAATTTTTTGGGGAATGCAGTATAAAAATATTTCTATTGTCTACTTTTTGAGAGCACCAATAGAGACGACAAAGCCTCCATCTCCATATGTTTATGCTTCATATAATCTCTTTCACATCATAAATTTTAAGGGTTTCTTCTTGCCTCTTCTTTAAAACCTAGGATTTATAAAAGAAAAGAAGAAAATTGTTTGTAGACAAAAAGATAATATATATATATATATATATATATATATATATATATATATAATAATGGGTTCTAGGTCTAGTTAAAATCAGCTGGTTCAAATGTGTAATATAATTATAATTATTTTAAAGTTATAAACGTTTTTAACTGTAAATTAACATAAATAAAAATAATAATGATAAAACAAATACTATTAAAAATGGGACACTAACCTTCTCATGCTCTTAATGTCATTACAATTCTTTCGTGAGATGATCGAGTTCGACTTGATTCTCGAGAAACCTAGTTTGCTTCTGTAACGCCCGCGTTCCAGAAGAATTGATTATTGGGGAAAAATAATTAATTCGGGTTTTTTCTGGGGGTGGTATCGATCGATACTGGCCTGTATCGATCGACACCAGTCGGGATTTCTCCTTATTGTCTTCTTCTCTTCTTGCGGGTGTTAAAAACCATTCTTTTGGGGAAAAAAATCAGATTGGTCGTGAGAGAGAGAGAGAGAGAGAAGGAGAGATAGAGAGAGAAAGAAAGAGCTTGGTGAAGCTTGGATCTTGCGAGATCAAGAGGGTTTGAGCTTGGGAGAAGCTTGAAGAAGAGGTTGGAAGAGCTTGGTTTTGGCGTGAGCTTGTGAGAAGAGAGGGAGGTCTTCTTGAGATTGGGGAAGTCATTCTAGAGCTAGATCCAGCCTATCTAAGGTGAGTTGTGACCAAAGGTTAGCAATTAAGCTTGTGTGGTGCCTTGTTAAGCTTGTATTGGCGATTTATGGGTTTAGATCTCGCGTAGGTTGTGAATCGCAGGGGAGCATCGATCGATACCATGTGAGTATCGATCGATACCCGTCCATTGTCGGTAGACCCGAGTTGTGTTAGTATCGATCGATACCAGATGTTGTTTTTAGTATCGATCGATACCAGTCCCTTGTCGGGTGTCGTGTGTTGTTTGGCTATCGATCGATACTAGGGGAGTATCGATCGATACCAGTTGCTATTTTTGTGCTGAAAGTTTTAATTGGTGTTAATTAATTCTTAGTATTGATAATTGATAATTGCTGATTATTGTGCTTATTGGTAGCCTGTTGTTGGGATGATCAATCTCACTCAGCATTTGGTTAGCCAAATGTTGATGCATCACTTTTGTCGATGCAGGTAAAGATAAGGCGTGATCGTGGAATCGAGGCAGTGAAGAGGGGATGATTAGGACCCGGGGTTTTGTTTATGTTGTTGTTGCGTTTACTGTTATAAAACCGTTAGCTTGTGTAAGCTGTAGAACTTGTGCTTGTATTGTTTAATTATTATTGTTTGATTATTACTGTTTAATTATTTCTGTAAAAAACAAAAAAAAACAAAAATGCGGTTGTTTCAAATTGGTATCAGAGCCCATACGGTTCTAGGAGCCTAGGTGGTTCTAGAATAAATTGGGTGTTGTGCGGGGGTCTTAGAATCATCCTCTTCGAGCCTTGTGAGATTCCACGGTGAGTATCTTTATTGTGATGATTGTTGTTAGTTTCCTTAGCTTGTGCTTCTGCACGTGTGCAGATGGCTAGAGGGCGTGGTAGAGGTCGTGGCCGTGGTAGAGGTCGTGGCCGTGTGCCGGAGGAGCAGGTCGAGGAGTCGCGTGCGAGTCAGGTTGGGTCTGAGGGTGTGGCTGCCGTGAGCGCCAGTGTGGCTGGTGTTCCAGCGGGTGCTGCGTGTGTAGCAGCGGGTGATGCTCGGGCCCGAGTTGATCGCATAGCGGATCTTTTGATGAGGGTTTTGGAGCGGTTACCAGAGAGGGTACCGGCTCAGGCTCCTGTGGTTCCGGTAGTAGTGGAGGCTCAGCCTCAGGTGGCAGCTGCGGTTGCTGAAGAAATCCCATCCTACCTTAGGATGATGGAGCAGATGCAGAGGATTGGCACGGGGTTCTTTTCTAGAGGTGCTAATCCTGAGGACGCTGATGCGTGGTTGAGGAGGGTAGAGAGGAATTTCCTCTCGAGTAGGTGTCTCGCGGGATACCAAGTGGACATCGCGGTCCATTATCTGGAGGGTGATGCGCATCTCTGGTGGAGGGATGTGGCAGCACGGAGAGTTCAGGCCGTGATGGCTTGGGCGGATTTTGTGGAGGAGTTTAACTCCAAGTACTTGCGAGTTTGACTCATGGGGATCGGTCAGTACGCGAGTATAAGGTCAAGTTCAACCGGCTCGGGTCTTATGTTAGGCGAGCGGTTGAGAGTGAGTCGGCCCGTGTGCAGAGATTCATGATGGGTCTTCGGGTTGACTTGCGGAACCGTTGCATGGTGAGGGCTTTTTGCACGGTTGATGAGTTGGTTGAGACTGCAGCTTTGCTTGAGGAGGGTCTGAAGGACGAGGTGGTAGCGGTTACACCGAGTTTTCAGGCGAGATCTGTGCAGCAGCAGTCCGGTCCGAGCAGAGGCGGTAAACTGATGCAAGGACAGAAGCGGAAGCGGGAGAGCGCTTCGAGAGGTAGTCGGGGTGGTCCGGGTTGCTTTGGATGTGGGAGCATGGATCACCGAGCTGTCCTCAGAAGGGCGGAGTGCGAGTGGATTCCTGAGTGTGCTATCACTGCAAGGAGGCGGGTCACATCAGGCCTCAGTGTTCCCAGTTGCGGCAGAGTGAGACCACGGTGGTGCAACCCGTCAGGCAGGTGGCATCAGCGCCTCGAGTGTACTCCATCACCGAGTCCGGAGAGCCGAGTTCCAGGCCGATCACATGTATTTTCTTAGACTCATCTAAGTTTAATTCTGTGTTGGGGAATGTCGTGCTTGTCGGGGTGTTAAGGTTCTCAGCACATGTATATGTGCATGGACCTTGTGTGTTGGGGGTGTGGAGTGTCATGTGTTGTTTGACACGGGAGCATCGCATTGCTTCGTTTCCCCAGAGTTGGCCGAGAAGGCTAACCTTCGAAGCGAGCCCGGTGGGAGTTTGGGTTTCGTGGAAGTTGTCGGAGGGAAGTTCCTGAGGAATCACGGTCGGGTGCGAGACGTGGATGTTCAGGTAGCAGGAGAGTCCATGCCTGCCGATTTGATTATCAGCTCAGTGGAGCTGTACGATGTCATCTTGGGCATGGATTGGCTCGGGAAGTTCAGAGCACATCTGGACTGTCACCGAGGGCGAGTCGAGTTCGACCGAGGAAAAGGGAAGTTGGTGTATCATGGTGTGAGACCGACTTCCGGGAGTCTCGTTATCTCGGTGGTGCACGCGGAGCGTCTGATCGAGAGGGGTTGCGAGGCGTATTTGGCTACCATTTCCTTGCCGGAGGCCGTCGGAGAGGCTAAGGTTCAGGATATTCGTGTGGTTCGTGAGTTCCAGGATGTGTTCCAGTCGTTGCAGGGGTTGCCACCATCTAGGTTGGATCCTTTCACGATCGAGTTGGAACCAGGGACGGCACCGATATCCAGGGCTCCTTATAGGATGGCTCCCGCAGAGATGGCAGAGCTGAGGAAGCCGCTGGCGGAGTTGTTGAACAAGGGATTTTTTCGCCCAAGTTCTTCACCGTGGGGAGCACCGGTGTTGTTCGTGAAGAAAAAGGACGGGAGTTTTTGGTTGTGTATTGACTACCGGGGACTTAACCGAGTCATAGTGAAAAACAGGTATCCTCTTCCTCGGATTGATGAGTTATTGGATCAGTTGAGAGGGGCTACTTGGTTCTCCAAGATTGACTTGGCGTCGGGATATCATCAGATTCCCATCGTTGAGGTAGATATCCGGAAGACGGCTTTCAGATCTCGTTATGGCCACTACGAGTTTGTGGTGATGCCATTTGGGTTGACAAATGCACCGGCTGCATTTATGAGATTGATGAACAGCGTTTTCCAGGAGTATCTAGATGAGTTCGTGATCATCTTTATCGATGATATTTTGGTGTATTCGAGGAGCCGGGAGGAGCATGAGGTGCATCTGCGTGTGGTTCTTTCGAAGCTGCGGGAACATAAGTTATTTGCTAAGTTGAGCAAGTGTAGTTTCTGGCAGCGGGATATCGGTTTTCTGGGTCACATTGTCTCTGCGGAGGGAGTGTCGGTAGATCCGGAGAAGATCCAGGCCATTAGTACTTGGCCGAGGCCGAGGAATGCTACTGAGATTCGGAGTTTTCTTGGGTTGGCAGGGTATTATCGGCGGTTCGTCAAGGGTTTCGCGAGTCTGGCTAAGTCTATGACGAAGCTGACGGGGAAGGATGTTCCTTTCGTGTGGTCCTCAGAGTGTGAAGAGAGTTTGGCGGAACTGAAGGCCATGTTGACTAGTACTCCAGTATTGGCGTTGCCTGAGTCGGGCGAGCCTTACGTGGTGTACACCGATGCGTCGGGAGTGGGTCTTGGTTGTGTGTTGATGCAACGGGGGAAGGTTATTGCCTATGCTTCGCGGCAGCTGCGGAAGCATGAGGGCAACTACCCTACCCATGACCTGGAGATGGCTGCAGTAGTTTTCGCTTTAAAGATTTGGAGATCTTATCTTTATGGCGGAAAGGTGCAGGTGTTCACAGATCATAAGAGCTTGAAGTACATTTTCACTCAGCCTGAGTTGAATTTGAGGCAGAGGCGCTGGATGGAGCTAGTGGCCGATTATGATCTGGAGATAGCTTACCATCCTGGTAAGGCTAATCTGGTTGCGTATGCGTTGAGTCGGAAGCGGGTGGCTTTGGCTCGGGAGCTCGAGGTTGAGTCCTCGGTGAGCGAGATTCGCACATTGCGCTTATGTGTTGTATCTCAGGAACCTTTGGGTTTTGAGGCGGCTAACCAGGCGGATCTTTTGAGCAGAGTTTGGTTGGCTCAGGAAAAAGATGAGGTTTTGGTTAAGACTTCGAGAGCGGAGGGTTCTGAGTAGCAGGTATCTGCGAACGGCACTATCCTTGTTAGTGAGAGGGTATGCGTACCTTTGGATGAGGATTTGCGGCGAGAGATCCTGAGTGAGGCTCATTCGAGTATGTTCTCGATTCATCCAGGAGCGACTAAGATGTACCACGATCTCAAGCGCTATTATCATTGGGTCGGGATGAAGAAGGATGTGGCTAACTGGGTTGCGTCGTGCAACGTGTGCCAGTTAGTGAAGGCGGAGCACCAGGTCCCGAGTGGTTTGTTGCGGAGTTTACCCATTCCAGAGTGGAAATGGGATATGATCACGATGGATTTCGTGGTGGATTTACCAGTTTCTCGGACCAAGGATGCTGTTTGGGTCATTGTTGACCAATTGACCAAGTGTGCGCGTTTTCTGGCCATTAAGAAGACCGGTGGGGCAACGGTTTTGGCTAGGAAGTACGTGCAGGAGATTGTGAGACTGTATGGAGTACCGGTGAGCATTGTCTCGGACCGGGATCCTAAGTTCACATCGGAGTTCTGGAAGGCGTTTCAGGTGGAGATGGGCACGAAAGTGCACTTGAGCACGGCGTATCATTCTCAGACAGATGGGCAGTCCGAGTGGACCATCCATACTCTGGAGGATTTGTTGAGGATGTGCGTGCTGGATTGGGGTGGTCACTGGGTGGATCACTTGAGCTTGGTAGAGTTTGCGTATAACAATAGCTACCAGGCGAGTATTGGGATGGCTCCATATGAGGCTCTGTATGGAAGACAATGTCGTACCCCCTTGTGTTGGACACAAGTGGGGGAGAGGAGCACTTTGGGTGCGAGTTTTGTTCAGGAAACCACAGAGAAGATCCGGGTTTTGAAGCTGAACATGAAAGAGGCCCAGGATCGGCAAAAGAGTTATGCCGATAAGAGGCGGAAAGAGCTGGTGTTTGAGGTGGGAGATAGTGTGTATCTCAAAATGGCTTTACTGAGAGTTCCGAACAGGTCCATTGCTGCGACTAAGTTGAGTCCGAGGTATATGGGGCCGTTCCGGATTGTGGAGCGTGTAGGACCGGTAGCGTATCGGTTGGAGTTACCCGCGGCTATGCAAGCATTTCATAAGGTCTTCATAGTGGTAACGAGGTATTGCCTGAGATTCCGTCAGATCTCCAGCCCAATATGACCGTTGAGGCGAGACCTTTGAGAGTTCTCGAGCGGAGGGTCAAGGAGCTTCGTCGGAAGAAGATTCCGATGATGCGAGTTCTGTGGGATTGTGACGGGGTGCAGGAGGAAACATGGGAGCCAGAGGCTAGGATGGAAGCGAGGTTTCGGAAGTGGTTCCAGAAACAAGCTGCGGCTTGAGTTCCATCGAGAGGTTCCAGTTTCGGTTGTAGCTGTGTGCTATGTGTGTTTCATCTTGTATTGCCGTTGTGTAGAACGATGTTACATTATGATGTATAATAAGATGAGTATTTCTTATTATTGGTGACTTTGGGAGTCACGGCTTCGCATTACGTTTAGGGTAAAAAGCGTTAATGCGAGAGCGTAATAAGACGAATGTTCTTATTGCTGTTGTGAGCGTTGCGTGTTTTCAGTTAAGCTTGTTCGGGCAAATGAGTCAAGTGACGAGACCGGGTTATTTCACCTAGCGGTTCTATGTGGTGGGTCGGATTGCAGGCGTATGGTACTTGTTTGTTTTATTACGTTTGTACTGATTACCTACTGCAGAGAGTTGTTGGGTGTTAGAGCTAGCCTAGTCCTAGTTGTCTTCACAAGTCTTTCTAAAGCAAGCCGACACTGGAAGGTGCGCAAGGGAGGTGCGATGGCCTGGTTATTGGTCATGCACGGCAGATATTCCGGGTATAGAATATGGGTGATGCCGGTGTTGCCTTGCGAGGATTTACACGGATCACGGGAGGTAATTCAGTCGAGATGCTTATAGATGTGTGACTTATTGCTCGTTGAGAGGACTAGTTCCTCTGGTGCCGATAGCTCGCAGGACTGTGTGTCTTGAGAGTGTGACTGGCGATGTACCCAGGCTCGGGAGGTTTATAGCCTAGAGTGATACGTGATACCGTGGATTCGTAAGGAGTATATCCTAGACGTAGGATATATTGCCTAGAATTGAGTGGTATGGGGTATTGAGACTCTTGCAGGTTATATTACCGAGTGGAGTGGTACGGCATATACCCAGAACTCGGAGATGCTGCGGTGTCTTGGGTGATGTGGTATGGTTGATACCTTGCGCGGTATGGTGGATATCCTGCGGGATATGGCAGATACTCAGAACTCGGAGATGCTGCGGTGTCTTGAGTGATGGGTTTTGGCTTGTGTTTGAGCAATAAGTACATATGATGCCGCGGTGTCATAAGCATAGGGACTGAATTGGAAACCTCGGAGGTTGGTTTTTGGACCTCGTGTGAGTGTTGAGATGGCCGGGTTGGCCAAGGATTGTGTAATCGTTGCGACGATTAAGGTTCATTGGAGATGAGCGGTTCATGGGAGATGAACGGTAACGAAGATTCGAGGTCGAATCTATGTTAGTGGGGGAGAATTGTAACGCCAGCGTTCCAGAAGAATTGATTATTGGGGAAAAATAATTAATTCGGATTTGTTCTGGGGGTGGTATCGATCGATACTGGCCTGTATCGATCGACACCAGTCGGGATTTCTCCTTATTGTCTTCTTCTCTTCTCTTCTTGCGGGTGTTAAAAACCATTCTTTTGGGGAAAAAATCAGATTGGTCGTGAGAGAGAGAGAGAGAGAGAAGGAGAGATAGAGAGAGAAAGAAAGAGCTTGGTGAAGCTTGGATCTTGCGAGATCAAGAGGGTTTGAGCTTGGGAGAAGCTTGAAGAAGAGGTTGGAAGAGCTTGGTTTTGGCGTGAGCTTGTGAGAAGAGAGGGAGGTCTTCTTGAGCTTGGGGAAGTCATTCTAGAGCTAGATCCAGCCTATCTAAGGTGAGTTGTGACCAAAGGTTAGCAATTAAGCTTGTGTGGTGCCTTGTTAAGCTTGATTGATGAATTTTGTGGCTTGTATTGGCGATTTCTGGGATTAGATCTCGCGTAGGTTGTGAATCGCAGGGGAGCATCGATCGATACCATGTGAGTATCGATCGATACCCGTCCCTTGTCGGTAGACCCGAGTTGTGTTAGTATCGATCGATACCAGGTGTTGTTTTTAGTATCGATCGATACCAGTCCCTTGTCGGGTGTCGTGTGTTGTTTGGCTATCGATCGATACTAGGGGAGTATCGATCGATACCAGTTGCTATTTTTGTGCTGAAAGTTTTAATTGGTGTTAATTAATTCTTAGTATTGATAATTGATAATTGCTGATTATTGTGCTTATTGGTAGCCTGTTGTTGGGATGATCAATCTCACTCAGCATTTGGTTAGCCAAATGTTGATGCATCACTTTTGTCGATGCAGGTAAAGATAAGGCGTGATCGTGGAATCGAGGCAGTGAAGAGGGGATGATTAGGACCCGGGGTTTTGTTTCTGTTGTTGTTGCGTTTACTGTTATAAAACCGTTAGCTTGTGTAAGCTGTAGAACTTGTGCTTGTATTGTTTAATTATTATTGTTTGATTATTACTGTTTACTTATTTCTGTAAAAAAAAAAAAAAAAGCGGTTGTTTCAGCTTCAATGAGGATGAAGATCTTTCTGATCTTCATGGACGAGATGGGTCGTAAGAAGATTGAGATAAAATACATGAAGATCAGGACGATCATCAACCTCGTTGAAGAAAGCTAAGTTCTCAAGATTCAAGCCAAACTTGATCGTGTCATGAAAGAATTGAAAGCAGAAAAAGAGCGTAAGAAGGTACATTATCCCATTTTAAATATTCGTTACATCATTTTTTTGTTAACATACGATTTAATTAAATAAAACAACGTTTACAACCTTAAACATTTAATTTTAAAAACAATTGAACCAACTTATTTAAACCATATTTAGCATTATTTCTTGATATTAACCAAAACTAACATGCATTTATCGTTTATCTATTATTGAGTCATGGAAGAACCATAGTTGGAGGGTAGAACCCATTGATCTTTACATCTCGATATTTTTTTTTCTTACATATTGGATATATATATATATATATAGATATATATATATATATGTCTAAATGTTGTATTATATTTAGGGTTTCATACCTATTTCCCATATTTTGCCATTTTTAAAAGAGCAAGAGAGCCTTCTTCTGGTTCCATATTGATTCGTTTTTTAATCAGAGAAACATAAATATTAAAAAATGAGAAGGGCAAGTGACCGGAAAAGAATAGACGAGATCGCGAAAATAAATTATGTCTTCTTTAGGGTTTCGTACCTTCAATCTTACATCAATAGGTTAGAAGATGAGGGAGCGTCCGATGGTAATTGGTGTCCGGTGGCTTTTACGGCGGGTTGACCGCCTTTTCCTATTACCATGTCGATTTGATCGAAATGAAAATTATAGAATAGAAGAGAGGAAATCGAAAAATGGGAAGAGATATGAAAGTTGAAAAGCGAGCAGAGGAGATAGGATTTTTTTCTCGTGAGAGGCTGAGAAAATATGGTTTTTATTATCTTAGGTATTTGTGTTTCTTTAAATCATTTGGTCCATCAGATTTGATTAGAGATTTGGTCAATTAGATAAGATTTGTTTCCGAGTTAAGAAAATCTGAGAGGATTACTATTGACTAGTCAAAAACTTATTTTCATCCAAAAGTTATATTTTATAGAGAGTTGACTGTAATTTTTTTTAGTGTAATTTAAATTTAGTTTGAAAAATATATAAAAAGTAAACAAAAGAAAATAATTTCATAAAATAAACATAAGAATATAGAAATTGCAAATTCCTAACAAAAAAAAACAACTATACAAACTAGAATATTTTCAAGGAACATAAAAAACAAAAAAGAAAGCAATTGTAAAACTAATTTAAAAATAATTTAAGATTTTCTTTACTGCATTTTCATAATATATACATATAATCATTTTTCTCCAAAGAACTAATTAGCCATGTTGGAAGTTCCACTGAGTAATTATCAATACAATTTAATTAATTACTAAATTTTGTGGATTTTTGATTACAGATTTACCAATATTATAATACGATAAGAATATCATAAATCAATTTATATTAATTATAAACGACAATTACAAAGCCCTAAAAATTGTGATAATGGAGCTCCCCACTCCTTTTAAAAAATCACAAAATTCATGATAAACTTAATTTCTCAAACACATAAGACAATCCAAGTTACCTTAATAGACTTAGTAAATACTAAATAGTTATAAACCCTTTATACCTCTTAAACCATTGCTTATATCTCATTATATCATATATATTAGAATGTTTTTAGTCTTGAGGTTTATTATAAGGAAGTCCACTGGTTTGTAGTTTTTAAACCATGATTGTAATATTATCTCAAGTTCATTTGATTGTGAGTGACTTACCTTAGTGTTTGGCTTATTTTCTTTCACACTAGCAAGCTTCCTCTCAAATGAATTACCATGCATATGCAATGTTTTCATGCATATAAATTAGAGAAAATCGCATTTTTAACATTTAAGTTATTGGCTCTATGTAACAAACTTTATGTTACAAATTGTCTTTTTTGGTGACTTGTTTTTTTCTGCTAGTTTGGTCTTAGTTATCGGCTCAATATCACAAACTTTATGTTACAACTTGTCTTTTTTGTGCCTTGAACACTCTGTTTATAATGCATGTTTGGTCTTAATGAATCGGGCCTATGTAACATCTACTTCTTGTCACATTAACGGCTCTATTAAATATGTTTCTTTTGAATTTTGTAATAAAAAAACATAATATAATCTGAAATGTTCCTTACATAAAGTCATATAAATAAAAAAAGCATAACAAAGACATGATCTTGCAAACTGAAAACATTTTTAAAGCATAACACAAGATCTTCTTCATTCTTACCACATCACCATTATTTCACCATAACCACTACAAATCAAACCAATGAAGAAGTACAATATCGTACTCCTTTCGTTTAGAATCAACACCTGTAGATTAAGTCCTTCACATTCATCCACTTTTTGTTTCATCTTCCCCACTAATTCACTGGTGTTTTCCATAGTTTCACCTTCATGAGTTAAAGCACTGACTGTGTTCCTTAACCTTTTGATCCTCTCTTTCTGCTCACAAATGACATCTTTTGCCTCCAATAATGCTTGATGTTACCATCCATGTGGTTTCTCCACCTCAAACCAACGAGAATGTTGCAAGCTTCATACCCGCTAGCAACCTTACGCCCTCTACAACTATGGAATCTCCTTCAAAGGTTGTCAATTGTCCAAGCTCTCACGATTTTTGCTGACCGGTTACAATTACAGACAACACCATTGGCATTTTTAAATTCAATGGTTGGTGAACTTGCACTATGAGCCATCTGCTAACCAAACAAACAAGTGCATATCTGATTTTAGCATACCAAATCCCAAATCTCAGTCTGATTTTAGCATATCAAACAAAACAAACAAACAAGTGTATGTCTAAAATTCAGTGGTCGAAAATTCCAAATCCCAAATCCTAAATATCAGTCTCTCATGCGGACCTCACTTATTTTGCATAAAAGAGAACAAATCGATAAACGATTTATCGTTTTCGTTATTTGAATTTCACCCCTTTCTTCTCTCTATCAGGTTCTTCTTCGATTTCATGTCTTCACTACTTCACTCTTCTGGTTTTTTTTTAAACTTTCACGAACCCTAATCTCAATTCGATTTGGGTATTTCCATTTAAATTCATTATTTTGTTTTTTCGACATATGATTAATTAATAAAAATGTTTTTGACTTAAAAATGATTTAAATTATCCACATTTTCTTAAATTAACGGAAGTAAACTATTCCAAAACGGACCGTAACTATTCTGTTACGTTCGCCTGCAACGCAAACAAATTACTCTGATTGAAGGTTTAAGATGTTAGTAAAACTAGTATGAAGGTTTAAAGTGTAAGTGTAATTCAGTCGAAGTTTAAAATATTACCTTTTTCAAACTTGAAGGTTAAAAATACGATTTTTCCGTATAAATTATGTGTGAAAATACTATCAAAACAATTTGGAATCTTAATGTTTGAGGTGACTTCAAGATGAAAAAAAGATGACAAACATTTGTCTTTTTATGCTTGTAATCGTAGCTTTCTGTGACAACATATCTAGAAATGTCTGCAATCTCACAAATAAGACAGACTAATAAATACTAAAATAGAAGGTGCATGCATTCTCGAGATCGATGCATTCTCGATAACACCAAATTTATCATTATTAAATCTTATTTATGCAGCTGGATTACTCTAATTATCTGTTGCCTCATGGTTGCAGAATGTTTCAGATTGATGAGTATATGTGGGCCAAGTTGAGATATATATATCCGTCAAGCAGTAAAACCTTAATTTGGTAAAAAAAACAAAAGACCGTGAAGCAGTAGCGATGACATTCATCAACATTCTTCTCTTTAGTTTGATGTCTCAATATAACATATGTTTTGTGTAATATAGTGTTAATATACTTTGAAAAGTTAAAAGCTTTTTTTTTTAATGCAAAAAATAAAATTTTTCTTTTATAGCTCTTTATCGAGGTCATTGGTCAATAAAATGCATGCCCATTCAAACTGCGGACAAACATGCACTGCCAATCCTCGACCCTATAGCTCAGGTCTTGATGTAGTGTTGTGGAAACATAAAGAAAGCGAGTATAAAGAGTGTTTCGCTCGTCGACAAACTTGGGAACTGATTTGAAACAAATCACCAAAGGTCTCTTTTGGTTTCGGCTTGTGTGGTTTTTCCAAGTTGTGTTGAGGTACTCATTCATTACTCCGCTTACGATAAAGGACATATTACCAATGGAAGTGAGTATGATAAAATGGGGTCAAGATCAATCTTGCCTTCTATGTGGTGAACCGGATGAATCGAGAGATCGCTTGTTTTTCGCATGCCATACGTATTGGTAAAGTGGTACGTGACCGTATTACTAGTCTTCAGTATCAAAGCGGAAGTAAACTAGCAAATCTCTTGGAACGTAAATAAACTTGGAACACATGACTACGAGCTGTCTGAGGCGTTACAAGTTGTATCTACGAAATTCCAACATACAACCTACTAGACCCACTGAAATTTTACAAAGTATTCTACATACAACACAAAATCAGCTTATTCAACCTAAATTCCTAAAAATATCCTCAACCCTTATCTTGAAGGCTATATAACAGACGCATTTGGGAAGAGAATATCTCAAATTACAATAAAAAAACACGAGCCATTGAGAGAACAAAAAGGGGTAGGAAAGAACAAAAATTGTCATTTAATATATATATTGTTGTCGGTTTTCGGGTTTCGGGTTTTCTAGGTTTAAACATTCGGGGTTCAGCTGTTAAATATGGATAAGTTGTTGGAATTTTTAATTCAGAATAATTTTTGGGGGAATGCAGTAAAAAAATATTTCTATTGTCTGTCTTGTTTTTTCTTTCGCATTGAGGATTTCCACGTACATTCTTAGTGTTTTTATTTATAAGTAATTGCGCATTAAACGGGTAATTTGTTAAACCAATCCCAAACTTTGGTGAAACTTAAACTATTCGCATAGACACATATATAGATAAGAGTTTAAGATAAATAGGTTTAGCAAGTTAACAAAGTGAGAGATGGTTGATATCTTGGCATTTTACATGTTTTATAACCATGTTTCCCCTTGTTATCATGCATTTACATTCATGATTAGGTATTATTAGTCGTATATGCATCTCCATTTGCATATCTTAGGGTTTGGAGTTGGAGTGGAAGCTTACTTGGACCAAATAGATCGTCTTTTTGGAGCTAAAGAAGCCAAAAGGAGTTTGGAGGAAGATTATGGGGCAAGAGAAACTAGTTTGGAGCAAAAGATATGCCCAAAAATAAAAGAAAGTGCAAAGGACATCCAAATTGTCTGAAAGATTGGGCCAGCTGAGAGGTTTCTATTTTGATTTAGTTTTGGAGGTCTTCATTAAGGTCAAAGATAATGGAGTTATCTTTCGTTTGGTGGTTCAAGTCATTCAGAGCAGTCGTGTAAGAGATACGGCAAATTTAGTACGGACAAGTCTGTCTGGATGTGTACACCGATGGACAATATCGGGATGTCCATATCGTGATGTGTACACCGATACGAACCTCCCCGAATTTTCTCCTGATTCTTTATCAGCTGTCCATATCGGGATGTGTACACCGATGGACAATATCAGAATGTCCATATCGGGATGTGTACACCAATGGACAATACACTATTATGAATCATGCGCGACCGAAACTCAATGGGTCAATACCCAATTTTTCCTAGGTTGATCCAGTTTTACCCCTTTGACTATTTAAACCTTCTATAGAGTGTGTTTATATAGTGTTTATATTTAATGTTGATATTTTGTGTATTATTTGTGAAAAAATAAAAAAAATTGTCAACTTTGAATAGTAAAATAAACACACATCTTTGCATGTGCGTTTCATGAAAAGAAGCGTACCGCACCTTCTTCTTTTTTTTTTTTTTTTATCAAAAAATAAGTTAACTTTTGTTCATGAATGGTGACAAATAATTGTCCCGCACCCTGAACCGCCCTTCCCGCACAAAACATTCAAGGCCTAAGTATTTTCTTTAAATATTTATTTCTTTAATCTTTTCATGATGTTTATTAACACTATTCTAATGGGTTTTGTTGGTAACATCATAATTATTGAGTAGTCTCTTAAAAGATCCATGGGTGAAGTAGATTAACGTGATTTCTAGATTGATTCATGGTGTTAGGGCTTCATTTATAAGTTTTCCTTTCTCATTCAATATTTCTTTGTTAATCTTTTCATGAAGTTCATATAGTACTATATATTATTCTTCTTCTTCTTATTATTATTCTTATTTTTTTAGAGCACCAATAGAGACGACAATGCCTCCATCTCCATATGTTTATGCTTCATATTATCTCGGACTACTTCGAACATTTCTTTGAAAGTAATTAACTACTCCAGTTTTAGATCTATAATCTCTTCCACATCATAAATTTTAAGGGTTTCTTCTTGCCTCTTCTTTAAAACCTAGGATTTATAAAAGAAAATAAGAAAATTGTTTGTAAGCAAAAAAAGAGAATATATATATATATATAATAATAATAATGGATTCGAGGTCTAGTTCAAATCAGCTGGTTCAAATGTGTAATATAATTATAATTATTTTAAAGTTATAAACTTTTTTAAACTGTAATTTAACATAAAGAAAAATAATAATGATATAACAAATACTATTAAAAATGGGACACTAACCTTCTCATGCTCTTTATGTCATTACAATTCTTCCATGAGATGATCGAGTTCGACTTGATTCTCGAGAAACCTAGTTTGCTTCAATGAGGATGAAAATCTTTCTGATCTTCATGGACGAGATGAGTCGTAAGAAGATTGAGATAAAATACATGAAGATCAAGACGATCATCGACCTCGTTGAACAAAGCTAGGATTCTCAAGATTCAAGCCAAACTTGATCGTGTCATGAAAGAATTGGAAGCATAAAAAGAGCGTAAGAAGATACAATATCCCATTTTGAATATTTGTTACATCATTTCTTTGTTAACATACGATTCAATTAAACAAAACAACGTTTACAACCTTAAAAACTTAATTTTAAAAACAATTGAACCAACTTATTAAAACCATTTAGCATTATATCTTGATATGAACCAAAGCTAACATGCATTTATCGCTTATCTATTATCGAGTCATGGAAGAACCATAGTTGGAGGGTAGAACCCATTGATCTTTACATCTCGATATTATTTTTTTCTTACATATTGGATATATATATATGTCTAAATGTTGTATTATATTTAGGGTTTCATACCTATTTCCCATATTTTGCCATTTTTAAAAGAGCAAAAGAGCCTTCTTCTGGTTCCATATTGATTCGATCTTTAATCAGAGAAACATAAATATTAAAAAAATGAGTAGGGCAAGTGACCGGAAAAGAATAGACGAGATCGCGAAAATAAATTATGTCTTCTTTAGGGTTTCGTACCTTCGATCTTACATCAATGGGTTAGAAGATGAGGGAGCGTTGGCTTTTACGGCGGGTTGACTGCCTTTTCCTATTACCATGTCGATTTGATCGAAATGAAAATGATAGAAAAGAAGAGAGGAGATCAAAAAATGGGAAGAGGTATGAAAATTGAAAAGAGAGCAGAGGAGATAGGGTTTTTTTCTCCTGAGAGGCTGAGAAAATATGGTTTTTATTATCTTAGATATTTGTGTTTCTTTAAATCATTTGGTCCATCAGATTTGATTAGAGATTTGGTCAATTAGATAAGATTTGTTTCAGAGTTAAGAAAATCTGAGAGGATTACTATTAACTAGTCAAAAACTTATTTTCATCCAAAAGTTATATTTTATAGAGAGTTGACTGTAATGTTTTTAGTGTAATTTAAATTTATTTTGAAAAATATATAAAAAGTAAACAAAACAACATAATTTCATAAAATATACATAAAAATATGGAAACTGCAAATTCCTAACAAAAAAAAACTATACAAACTAGAATATTTTCAAGGAACATAAAAAACAAAAAAGAAAGCAATTGTAAAACTAATTTAAAATTAATTTAAGATATTGTTTACTGCATTTTCATAATATATATACATATAATCATTTTTCTCCAAAGAACTAATTAGCCATGTTGGAAGTTCCACTGAGTAATTATCAATACAATTTAGTTAATTACTAAATTTTGTGGATTTTTGATAAGAATATCATAAATATATTTATATTAATTATAAACGACAATTACAAAGCCCTAAAAATTGTGATAATGGAGCTATCCCCACTCCGTTTAAAAAATCACAAAATTCATGATAAACTTAATTTCTCAAACACATAAGACACCCCAAGTTACCTTTATAGACTTAGTAAATACTAAATAGTTATAAACCCCTCATACCTCTAAAGCCATTGCTTCTATCTCATTATATCATATATATTAGAATATTTTTAGTCTTGAGGTTATTATAAGGAAGTCCATTGGTTTGTAGTTTTTAAACCATGATTGTAAGATTATCTCAAGTTCATTTGATTGTGAGTGACTTACCTTAGTGTTTGGCTTATTTTCTTTCAGACTAGCAAGCTTCCTTTCAAATGAATTACCATGCATATGCAATGTTTTCATGCATATAAATTAGAGAAAATTGCATTTTTAACATTTAAGTTATTGGCTCTATGTAACAAATTTTATGTTACAAATTGTCTTTTTTGGTGACTTATTTTTTTTCTGCTAGTTTGGTCTTACTTATCGGCTCATTGTTACAAACTTTATGTTACAACTTGTCTTTTTTGGTACCTTGAACACTCTGTTTGTAATGCATGTTTGGTCTTAATGAATCGGGCCTATGTAACATCTAATTCTTGTCACATTAACGGCTCTATTAAATCTGTTTCTTTTGAATTTTGTAATAAAAACATAATATAATCTGAAAAGTTCTTTACATAAAGTCATTTAAATTAAAAAGCAAAACAAAGACATGATCTTGCAAACTCAAAACATTTTTAAAGCATAACACAAGATCTTCTTCATTCTTACCACTTCCACGTCGCCATTATTTCACTATAACCACTACAAATCAAACCAATGAAGAAGTACAATGAGGAATATCGTACTCCTTTCGTTTAGAATCAACACCTGTAGATTAAATGCTTCACATTCACCCACTTTTTGTTTCATCTTCGCCAATAATTCACTGATGTTTTCCATAGTTTCACCTTCATCAGTTAAAGCACTGACTGTGTTCCTTAAACTTTTGATATTTTCTTTCTGCTCACGAATGACATCTATTACCTCCAATAATGCTTGATGTTACCATCCATGTGGTTTCTCCACCTCAAACCAACGAAAATGTTGCAAGCTTCATACCCGCTAGCAACCTTACGCCCTCTACAACTATAGAATCTCCTTCCAAGGTTGTCAATTGTCCAAGCTCTCACGATTTTTGCTGATCGGTTACAATTAAAGACAACATCATTGTCATTTTTAAATTCAATGGTTGGTGAACTTGCACAATGAGCCATCTGCTAACCAAACAAACAAGTGCATATCTGATTTTAGCATACCAAATCCCAAATCTCAGTCTGATTTTAGCATATCAAACAAAACAAACAAACAAGTGTATGTCTAAAATTCAGTGGTCGAAAATCCCAAATCATAAATATCAGTCTCTCATGCGGACCTCACTCATTTTGCATAAAAGAGAACAAATCGATAAACGATTTATCGTTTTCGTTATTTGAATTTCACCCCTTTCTTCTCTCTATCAGGTTCTTCTTCGATTTCATGTCTTCACTACTTCACTCTTATATTTTTTTAAAAAATTTCACGAACCCTAATCCCAAATCGATTTGGGTATTGCCATTTAAATTCATTATTTTGTTTTTTCGACATATGATTAATTAATAAAAATGTTTTTGACTTAAAAATGATTTAAATTATCTACATTTTCTTAAATTAGCGGAAGTAAACTATTTCGTAACGGACCGTAACTGTTCTGTTATGTTCGCATGCAGCGCAAACAAATTACTCTAATTGAAGGTTTAAGATGTTAGTAAAACTAGTATGCAGGTTTAAAGTGTTAATGTAATTCACTCGAGGTTTAAAATATTACCTTTTTCAACCTTGAAGGTTAAAAATACGTTTTTTCCATATAAATTATTTGTGAAAATACTATCAAAACAATTTGGAATCTTAATGTTTGAGGTGACTTCAAGATGATAAACGTTTGTCTTTTTATGCTTGTAATCGTAGCCTTCTGTGACAACATATTTAGAAATGTCTGCAATCTCACAAATAATACAGACTAATAAATACTAAAATAGAAGGTGCATGCATTCTCGAGATCGATGCATTCTCGATAAATACTAAAATAGAAATGTCTGCAGCTGGATTACTCTAATTATTTGTTGCCTCATGGTTGCAGAATGTTTCAGATTGATGAGTATATGTGGGCCAAGTTGAGATATATATCTCAGTCAAGGAGTAAAACCTTAATTTGGTCAAAAAAACAAAAGACCGTGAAGCAGTAGCGATGACATTCATCAACATTCTTCTCCTTAGTTCAATATAACGTATGTTTTGTCTAATATAGTGTTAATATACTTTGAAAAGTTAAAAGCTTTTTTTTAATGCAAAAACTTAAAGTTTTATTTTATAGCTCTTGATCGAGGTCATTGGTCAATAAAATGTATGCCCATTGGAACTGCGGACAAACATGCACTGCCAATCCCCGACCCTATAGCTCATGTCCTGATGTATTGTTGTGGAAACATAAAGAAAGCGAGTATAAAGAGTGTTTCGCTCGACGACAAACTTGGAAACTGATCTGAAACAGATCACCAAAGGTCTCTTTGGTTTCGGCTTGTGTGGTTTTTCCAAGCTGTGCTGAGGTACTCATTCATTACTCCGCTTACGATAAAGGACATATTACCAACGGAAGTGAGTATGATAAAATGGGGCCAAGATCAATCTTGCCTATTATGTGGCGAACCGGATGAATCGAGAGATCGCTTGTTTTTCGCATGTCCATACGTATTGATAAAGTGGTACGTGACCGTATTACTAGTCTTCAGTATCAAAGCGGAAGTAAACTAGCAAATCTCTTGGAATGTAAATAAACTTGGAACACATGACTATGGGCTCTCTGGGGCGTTACAAATTGTATCTACGTAATCCCAGCATACAACCTACTATACCCACTGAAATTTTACAAAGTATTCTACATACAACACAAAATCAGCTTATTCAACCTAAATTCCTGAAAATATCCTCAACACTCATCTTGAAGGCTATATAACATACGCATTTAGGAAGAGAATATCTAAAATTACAATAACAAACACGAGCCAGCGAGAGAACAAAAAGGGGGTAGGAAAGAAAAAAAAATTCATTTAATAAATTGTTCTCGGTTTTGGGTTTTCTAGGTTTATATATTCGGATTTCAGCGGTTAAATATGGATAAGTAGTCGGTATTTTTAATTCAGAATAATTTTTTGAGGATTGCAGTAAAAAAATATTTCTTTTGTCTGTCTTGTTGTTTTTCTTTCGTATTGAGGATTTCCACGTACATTCTTAGAGTTTTTATTTATACGTAATTGCGCATTAAACACGTAATTTCTTAAACCAATCCCAAACTTTCGTGAAACTTAAACTATTTGCATAGACACATATATAGATAAGAGTTTAAGATAAATAGGTTTAGCAAGTTAACAAAGTGAGATGGTTGATATCTTGGCATTTTACATGTTTTATAACCATGTTTCCCCTTGTTATCATGCATTTACATTCATGATTAGGTATTATTAGTCATATATGCATCTCCATTTGTATACGGCAAATTTAGTACGAACAAGTCTTTCTGGATGTGTACACACACCGATGGACAATTTCGGGATGTCCATATCGTGATGTGTACATTGATACGAACCTCCCCGACTTTTCTCCTGATTCTTTATCGGCTGTCTATATTGGGATGTGTACACGGATGGACAATATCAGGATGTCCATATCGGGATGTGTACACCGATGGACAATACGCTGTTATGAATCATGCGCAACCGAAACTCACTGGGTCAATACCCAATTTTTTCTAAGTTGACTCAGTTTGACCCTTTTGACTATTTAAACCTTCTATACCTATATATTTTTTTTTTGCTATCTTCTTTTCTCTTCAAACTCTTTCATTTTTCTAAGTTCTTAAACATTGTAATTGATATCTTTCAGTTTTTATGCAATTAATTAAGTGTTTTCTATAAATATTTATTTCCTTAATCTTTTCATGATGTTTATTAACACTATTTTAATGGGTTTTTTGTTGGTAACATCATGATTATTGAGAAGTCTCTTAAAAGATCCATGGGTGAAGTAGATTGAGGTCATTTCTAGATTGATACATGGTGTTAGGGCTTCAGTTATAAGTATTCCTTTCTCATTAAATATTTCTTAACTTAATCTTTTCATGATGTTCATATAGTACTATATATTATTCTTCTTCTTATTATTATTCTTACTTTTTGAGAGCACCAAAAGAGACGACAAAGCCTCCATCTCCATATGTTTACGCTTCATTTTATCTCGGACCACTTCGAATATTTCTTTGAAAGCAATTAATTTCTCCAATTTTAGATCTATAATCTCTTTCACATCATAATTTTTAAGGGTTTCTTCTTGCCTCTTATTTAAAACCTAGGATTTGTTAAAGAAAAGAAGAAAATTATTTGTAGACAAAAAAAGTAGATTATATATATATATATATATATATATATAATAATGGGTTCTATGTCTAGTTAAAATCAGCTGGTTCAACTGTGTAATATAATTAAAATTATTTTTAAGTTATAAACGATTTTTTAACTGTAATTTAACATAAAGAAAAATAATAATGATATAACAAATACTATTAAAAATGGGACACTAACCTTCTCATGCTCTTTATGTCGTTCCAATTCTTCCATGAGATGATCGAGTTCGACTTGATTCTCGAGAAACCTTGTTTGCTTCAATGAGGATGAAGATCTTCATGGACGAGATGGGTCGTAAGAAGATTGAGATAAAATACATGAAGATCAGGACGATCATCGTCCTCATTGAAGAAAGCTAGGATTCCCAAGCTTCAAGTCAAACTTGATCGTTTCATGAAAGAATTGGAAGGAGAGAAAGAGCGTGAGAAGGTACATTATCCCATTTTGAATATTCGTTATATCATTTCTTTGTTAATATACGATTTAATTAAAGAAAACAACGTAGGCACATACATGGAAGCTGCGATGTCCACCGAAATTACGACATTTCATTTGGCAAGCAATATCGGGATGTGTAGCGGTCACATCAAATCTGAGGTCTAGAGGGATTAATTGCGATCCACAATGTGCGCGGTGTGGAGCAGAGGGGGAAACGATTAATCATGTCCTTTTTGAATGTCCCCCTGCTTTACAAACATGGGCCCTGTCGCAGATACCTTCACCCACGGGGGTTTTCCCATCGCCATCGGTTTATTCTAACTTTGATTATCTTTTCTGGAGACTCCCAAAAGAATACCAGAATAAGAACTTCCCTTGGATTATGTGGTACTTATGGAAAGCAAGGAATGATAAAGTTTTTTCGAATAAAGATCGAGATCCACAAGAAATTTTGCAACTTGCGGAATCTGAGGCAACATTCTGGGAAGAGGCACAAAGTAGCGAACAAGATATGGCACCACAAAATTTTGGCCCATCAACGGTGAACTCACATTATGACGGATGGAAGTGCTATATTGATGGATCGTGTAAGGATACCGATAATTTTTCAGGACTAGGATGGCATTGCTTCAAGGAAGGAGTGGAAGAATCAGGCGTAGGAGCAAGAAATTTAAGACGAAGCCTCTCTCCTCTGCACGCAGAACTAGAAGCACTCATTTGGGCCATGCATTGCATGATTGCAAACCAGAAGACCGCAATAGCCTTTGCAACAGACTGCTCTGATCTGGTGAAGATGGTGTCTACACCCGCGGAGTGGCCGGCTTTCGCATTACATTTGGAGGAATCGTGAGGAGTAAGGAGGTGTTCACTTTCTTCTCTATCTCTATCGTCCCACGCGCAAATAACACAGTGGCAGACAAGCTAGCAAGGAGTGCACGCGTCTACCCTGTGGATATTACATATGTAAACTCAGTACCTCCGGTTTGGATTTCTGAACCGTTCTAAGTACTTAGGCTGTTGACAAAAAAAAATAAAAAATAAAGAAAACAACGTTTACAACCTT
This sequence comes from Eutrema yunnanense, assembly GCA_002933935.1. Lineage (NCBI taxonomy): Eukaryota > Viridiplantae > Streptophyta > Magnoliopsida > Brassicales > Brassicaceae > Eutrema > Eutrema yunnanense. The sequence goes on along the minus strand of PKML01064956.1, from coordinate 319,051 downwards.
AAAATATTAATTTTAAATACAATTGAGCCAACTTATTTAAACCATTTAGCAGTATATATTGATATGAACCAAAACTAACCTGCATTTATCGCTTATCTATTATCGAGTCATGGAAGAACCATAGTTGGAGGATAGAACCCACTGATCTTTACATCTTTTATCTATTATTTTTGTCTGCATAATGTTAGATTTTTTTCATAAATTATAGGTTTTGAAGAAGAGGCTTGAGGAGACACTTAAAAATTGCAATATGAAAGAGATTAGAAATCCAACATTGGAGGAGTTAGCTGCCTTCAAGGAAAAGCTTGAAACTCTTCGAGATAACTGATATATCATGGTTTTTACCCTGTTTAGGCCATGATATAAATCCTTTTTATAGAGTCTTTATAGTATTTTGGAGTCTTTTAGAGTCTTTTACAGGTCTTAGCACGTTTGGAGCATTATTGGAATTATTGGAGCTTTCTGGAACGTTTTGGAGCAAAAGGTGAAGTCGTGTTGCTGAGTACCTGATTTCACGACAAGCATCGATCGATACTCATCGCAGCAAGGCACGAACCGCGAGTTTTCCAAGACTTGAAGAATTGCAAAAGTGCCCAGAAGTCTTTAATAATTACAAGAAGACCCCAATTCGTGTTTTAGGTTATAAATAGGATTTTACAGCCACCTGTTTAGGCTATGCTTTATTTTGCTTGGGTTTAAGAGAGAATTTGGTGAGAGAGACAAATCTGAATTTCCCTTCGTCCGAGATCAGATCTCAAACCTTTGTTCCTCTTTCTGATTTTATATTGAGTATTTATTCAAACATGTCTATTGATTCAATTTCCATGTCTGAGTAGATCTCTTGTTAGGTTTGGGGATTCTCATAAGGGATTTCTTTGAATGCTATGTTGATTAGTTATTTAGGGTTCATAATCTGAATTAGTTTCGCCTTAGGTTGTTCTCAAAGCTAATTCTAGATTGATCACCTAGAACTTAGATCTTGGGATAATTGATTAGGCACGACAGTGCGATTAATTACCTGACAGAACTTAGGGTGAGCAAATTGATTATTCGCAAAGAGATTTGGTTTAATTGATTTGTGAACATATCAAACTTGAAATTAAGGCTGATTTATTCTTAGGGATTTGCAAAGAAATTTGGGATTCTGAAGTTTAGATTTAGATAGTTTTCGCAACGACAGTTGGTTGATTATACTTTAGTGATTTGAGTTCGAGAACCGTGCGTAACCTGAACCCTGATTAGTTAGTTTATTTTGCATTCATTAATTTCCTGAGAAATATCCCTGAACCTATCTTTTTCCCATCGAATACAACTCGTTTACTATTTTCTGTTTTCTGTTTAAACTGAATTGCTTAGCTTAGCTCGATTCTATATAATTTATTGTGTGATTTCTGTGAGTCCTTGTGTTCGACCGCTAGCTATACTACGACTACTGCTTTAGTACTGTTAGGGTATTAAATTGAGCATATCAATTTTGGCGCCGTTGCCGGGGACTCAATTTCACCATTAAATTTTAGCTGTCGAGTTTCGACTAAGCCCGTATGTATCGATCGATACTACCTAGTATCGGTCGATACTGAGGCGATTTTCTTTGTTGATATCCATCGATACCATTCAGTATCGGTCGATACTCATCGTGTCTTTGGTTACTTACGTTCTTGATCTTGGTGTTTCAGGTGCATGCCTAATCGTGAAACCAGAAGAAACAAGAGCGCTCCGCAAGTCAATCTATCGTTAGAGAAGCTAGCACGTTTAGAACGCACAAACAGAAAGATCAAGCAAACATCAGGGATGAACAACCCAGTGGTTTTAAGAACTGATGAAGCTGGAATTCTGAGAGACCAAGAGGGTCAAGTGTGCAATGAGAGAGGGCAGCGACTTGATGAAGCTGGAAACGTCGTTGTCCCTGCGCCAGTTGTTGAGATTGTCGCGCCAGCTGGGCGTGCCGACGTTGGGAATGCTGCAGGTGATCGAGCTAGAACACTTGGTGAGCACAACAGGCCTGATCAGTTCTATGCCAATCGAGCTGCTATTCGCATCCCGACTTTTCAGAGGAATGACTTCGAGTTGAAACCTGCGTATTACGCTCTCGTAAGTCAGAACCCATTCCATGGCCTACCGCATGAGCATCCCATGGATCACATCGAAAGGTTCGAGGACTTAGTCACTGGTATGAAGTACAATGGAGTGCCCAATGAGTTCCTTTTCTGCAAACTCTTCACGTACTCTCTTGGTGGGGATGCTGCTTATTGGCTGAAGCAGCTAGCTCCTGATTCACTAACTACATGGGATGAGACGAAGAATGCGTTCCTGATTAATTTCTATTATGATGCAAGATCCGAGGAGCTCAAGAACAAGATCTCTCAGTTCGCTCAGGGTCCGACAGAGGCATTTAAGGCTTCATGGATTCGTTTCAAATCTTATCAGAGAGATTGCCCGCACCATGGGTTCACTCAGGTGCAGCTGCTGGGCACTTTCTACAGAGGGGTTGATTGGAGATACCAGATGGGTATGGATGCTGCAAGTAATGGGAACTTCTTCACCATGTATCCGGATGATGCGGTTGTGCTGATAGAGAACTTGGCGTCTAGCAATAGCACCAAAAATGCTGATTTCGAGAGGAAAAAGCAAGCTGGAGGAGTTGATGGGTCGCAAATTGATGACGTGCAGGCCAAACTGGATTTCTTTATCGGGAAATCAAAGAAATCTGTGCATTTTGCTGATGAAGTCGCTAATGTGGAAGAAGAAGAAGAGGATGTTAACTACGTTGGTGGTTCTGGTTTTCAGGGTCAGCGATTTGGGTACAACAACAACAGAAACTTCAACAGCAACAATCAGCAAGGTGGGTACAAGTTAGAGGGCAACCAATCTGGTTTCAAAGCGAAGCAATTTACTCAGAAACCACTTCAGAGCAGAGATTTCACTCGCAATTATGGGAACTCTTCGTACCAACCAGCGTCTCCCAAGTCCACAGACAATAAGATGGAATCCATGATGGAACAAATTCTTCTGGGACAGCAGAAGTTGCAAGTGGATTTCAATGGGAAGTTTGACTCTCTGTACATCGATCTGAATGGGAAAATAGAAGCCATACATCTTTCCCAGAAGAAGCTGGAAACTCAGGTGGCTCAGACAGTATCAACTGTAAAGAGACATAATGGTTTTCTTCCAGGGAAAACTGAGAATCCAAGGGCACACATCAACGCCATCACTTTGAGGAGTGGAAAAGAGGTGTTTATAGGAGTGAAGAACAGCTCAATTGCAGGAAATCTCGTCGATCTTGCTGGAGATGACGATTGGGATTCTGAGAATCCACAGGTATCGATCGATACCGAACAGTGTCGATTGACACCGTCCCAGACATCGTCCCGAGTGAATTCAAAATCCCGTGTATCGATCGATACCCCTCCAGTATCGATCGATATCGAGACGCATATAGAGAAGAAACCCGAGATTGTCAAGGAGAGGGTGTATACACCCAAGGCACCTTATCCTATACTTCCCAAGCTGACAAGGAAGGAATGGGAAGATGCCAGATGCAAGGGCCATGCTGGATAAGTTGGTTGTCGAGCTTCCTTTTGTTGATGCTATTAAGACTTCTCCAGCTTTCAGGAGATATGTGAAGAAGATGGTATCTAGCAATGTGAACATAGAGGAAGGACTCACAGAAATCACACAATGAATTGTAAAATCAAGCTAAGCTAAGCAATTCAGGTTAAGCAGAAAACAGAAAGCAGTAAACGAGTTGTAATTCAATCAGGAAAATATAGGCCCAGGGTTTTTCTCAGGAAATCAATGAATGCAGACTAACTAACTAACAGGATTCAGATTTAGCGCAGTTCTAGAACTCAAATCACTAAAGTATAATTAACCAACTGTCGTTGCGAAAACTATCTAAATCTAAATCCTAGGAATTCCAAATTTCTTTGCGAATCCTAAAGTCTAAATCAGCTTTAATAACAAGTTTGATAAGTTCACAAATCAATTAAACCAAATTTCTTTGCGAGTAATAAATTTGCTCACTTAGGTTCTATCAGGTAATTAATCGCACTGTCGTGCCTAATCAATTATCCTAAGATCTAAGTTCCAGATTCGTCAACCTAGAATTAGCTATGAACACAACCTAAGTGAAGAACTATAATTCAGATGGTGAATCCTAAACAGATAATTAACCTAGCATTCAGAGAAATCCTTTATGAGAAAACCCTAAACCTAAAGTGGATCTACTCAGACATGGCAATTGAATCAAAAGACATGTTTGAATAAATCATCAATAGAATAGAAACAAAGGGTTTAGAGATCTGATCTCGGACGAAGGGAAATCAGACTTGTCTCTCTAAAACCAGAGTAATCAAAGTAATACAAAATAAAGCATAGCCTAAACAATGGCTGAAAACTCCTATTTATAACCTAAAACACGAGTTGGGGTCTTCTTGTAATTATCAGAGACTTCTGGACCAAGTTGCAATTCTTCAACTCTTCATTAAATCGCGATGTCGTGTCTGCTGTGCTGGGTATCGATCGATACCAGGGGGTATCGATCGATACTGGCCGTGAAAACAGGTACTCAGCAACACGATCTTTAACTCTGCTCCAAATGCTCCAGAAAGCTCCAATACTTCCAATAATCCTCCAAAACGTGCTAAGACCTGTAAAAGACTCCAAAATACAGTAAAAACTCTATAAAAGGACTTATATCATGGTCTAAACAGGGTAAAAACCATGATATATCATGTATACACCCAAGGCACCTTATCCTATACTTCCCAAGCTGACAAGGAAGGAATGGGAAGATGCCAGATGCAAGGGCCATGCTGGATAAGTTGGTTGTCGAGCTTCCTTTTGTTGATGCTATTAAGACTTCTCCAGCTTTCAGGAGATATGTGAAGAAGATGGTATCTAGCAATGTGAACATAGAGGAATGTGTCATGATGATCACAGCTGAGTGCAGTGCGATCATGCTCAACAAAATTCCTAAGAAGCTACCAGACCCAGGAAGCTTTGTTTTGGACTGCACTATCTGCACAGAGAGATTTGAGCGAGCTCTCTGCGATATTGGGTCGAGTGTGAACCTTATACCACACTCAGTTGCCAAGCGAATGGGGATGACAGATTTCCAATCTACAAGGATTTCGCTGGTACTTGCTGATCGCTCAGTGCGACTTCCAGAGGGACTACTTGAAGATGTCCCAATCATGATTGGGAATTGCTTGATCCCAACGGATTTCATCGTTCTGAAGTACGATGCTGAGCCTAAGGATACTCAAAGATGCTTGATTCAGCATCACCAGTATCGATCGATACCAGGGAAGTATCGATCGACACCCTACGGCCAGAAAGAGAGTTGGTCGATGGTTCTAAGCAAGCTGCTGGGCTTGGAGATTGGAGTACAGAGAATGCTCCTAAGGTGGAACTAAAACCACTTCCAGCGAATCTGAGGTATAGTTTTCTTGGTCCTAATTCCACATACCCAATAATCGTTAATGCTTCTTTGAATACCACATAGATTGCTTTACTGCTGAGCAAGCTGCGCAAGTATCGCAAAGCTATTTGGCTATTCTCTTGCTGACATTTCAGGTATAGCACCAGACTTGTGCATGAATCGAATTCATCTGGAGGACAAGTCAAAGTCTTCGATTGAGTGTCAAAGAAGGCTGAATCCGAACCTGAAGGAAGTAGTCAGGAAGGAAGTGATGAAGCTGTTGGAAGCAGGGATTATCTATGCCATCTCAGATAGTTCTTGGGTTAGTCCAGTTCACGTTCTGCCTAAGAGAGGAGGCATAACTGTGGTGAAGAACGAGAAGGACGAGCTGATCCCTACATGGACAATCACTGGTCACAGGATGTGCATTGACTACAGGAAGCTGAATGCAGCTACAAGGAAGGATCACTTCCCTTTGACATTCATTGACCAGATGCTGGAGAGGTTAGCGAGTCACCCATACTACTGTTTCCTTGATGGGTACTCAGGCTTTTTCCAGATTCCTATACATCCAGAGGACCAGGGAAAGACGACCTTCACATGTCCATATGGCACATTCGCCTACAGAAGAATGCCGTTCGGATTATGTAACGCTCCAGCGACCTTTCAGCGATGCATGATGTCGATTTTCACAGATATGACTAACGAGTTTATGGAGGTTTTCATGGATGATTTTTCTGTGTATGGATCATCGTTCAAGGATTGTCTGGATAACTTGTGCAAGGTACTGCAAAGATGCGAGGAGAAGCACTTGGTCCTTAATTAGGAGAAGTGCCACTTCATGGTACAATATGGCATTGTTCTTGGGCACAAGATTTCTAAGGCAGGGATCGAAGTCGACAAGGCTAAGATTCAAGTCATGACAAGCTTGCAACCTCCACGATCTGTTCATGAGATACGAAGCTTCCTTGGTCATGCTGGGTTTTACAGGAGGTTCATCAAAGATTTCTCTAAGCTTGCACGTCCACTCACAGCCCTGTTATGTAAGGAAGTCAAGTTTGATTTCACATCTGATTGCCTTGTAGCATTCGAGGAAATCAAGAAGGCATTGGTGAGTGCTCCTGTGGTCAAACCACCTGATTGGAGCTTGCATTTTGAGGTGATGTGTGATGCCAGTGATTTTGCTGTTGGAGCTGTGTTGGGTCAGAGGAAGGACAAAAAACTTCATGCTATTTATTATGCCAGCAGGACGTTGGATGATGCTCAGCGAAATTACAGCACCACTGAGAAGGAGTTGCTGACAGTCGTTTTCTCTTTTGAGAAATTCCGGTCCTACTTGATTGGGAGCAAGGTCATTGTTCACACAGACCATGCTGCTCTCAAATACCTGCTGAAGAACAAGGACCTCAAGCCTCGTCTATGCCGATGGGTCTTTTTGCTCCAAGGTTTCGACATCGAGATCAAGGACAAGAAAGGAGTTGAGAATGGCGTTGCTGATCACTTATCGCGACTAAAGGTCGATGAAGTCGTCCCTATTGATGATTGTTTGTCAGAGGAAGGTGTTTACCTCATTGAAACTCAGCTTCAAGACCTTTATCCCGAAAATCTGCAATTTTCACGAATGCAGACTTTCGGTATCGATCGATACTCACCTAGTATCGATCGATACCCGTCGCGACCTGCACCTGTTTTGTCCTTAGAGCACTTGAACTCTTTTGATGTCTATCTAGCTGCTGACTCTAGTGCTGCACGTCCATGGTACGCAGACATCGCCAACTACCCTGTTGTAGAGACTGAGCCAAAGTATCCCACAAAATATGCAAGGAAGAAGTTTATGCGCGAGATAAGGATATTCTTCTGGGATGAACCTTACCTATACAAGCATTGCTCCGATGGTATCTATAGAAGATGCGTTGCAGAGTCTGAGATGCCAGCTATTCTTTTTCATTGTCATGGGTCTGAGTATGCTGGTCACTTTGCTACTTTCAAGACGGTATCCAAGGTTCTTCAAGCAGGCTTCTGGTTGCCTACTATGTTCAAGGATGCTCACGCCTATGTCTCACGGTGTGATGTCTGTCAGAGGAGAAGGAAGATCAGCAAGAGACATGAGATGCCACAGAACTTCATTCTTGAGGTTGAAGTCTTCGATTGCTGGGGCATCGACTTTATGGGCCCATTTCCATCGTCACACAAGAAAAACTACATCCTGGTTGCTGTCCAAATGGGTGGAAGCGATAGCTAGTGAGAAGAATGACTCTGCAGTGGTTCTTAAACTGTTTAAGACCATCATTTTTCCTCGCTTTGGAGTGCCGCGAATTGTTATAAGTGATGGTGGCAGCCACTTTATTAACAAGGTTTTCGAGAGGTTGCTGAAGAAGTATGGTGTAAACCATCGAGTAGCTACTCCATATCACCCTCAAACCAGTGGGCAAGTCGAGGTCTCCAACAGGCAAATCAAGGAGATTCTGGAAAAGACAGTGGGTGCTTCTAGGAAGGATTGGTCTACAAAGTTGGATGATGCGCTATGGGCTTACCGGACTGCTTTCAAGACACCACTGGGTACTACACCATTTCACTTGCTGTATGGGAAAGCATGTCACCTTCCAGTGGAGATTGAGCACAAGGCAGCATGGGCGACGAAGTTGTTGAACTTTGACATCAAGCCTGCTGCAGAAAGGAGGTTGATTCAGCTGAACGAGCTGGATGAGATTAGGCACCACCCCTACGAGAACTCAAAGCTGTACAAGGAGAGAACAAAGGCTTATCATCTCCAGACACTTCGAGCCAAATGACCAGGTACTTCTGTATAACTCTCGTTTGCAATTGTTTCCTGGTAAACTGCGTTCTCGTTGGTCAGGTCCCTTCATAATCAAAGAGGTCAGACCACATGGAGCTGTCGTGCTGATTAGTCCTACAGGCGATGAGTTCACTGTCAATGGACAGAGGGTGAAACACTATTGGGAGAAAGCCGAGATTCCAACAGGGCAGATAATGCCTTGGGATGATGCACCAACAGCCTGAATGGCGTTACATTCAAGCTATTGACGTTAAACGAGCGCTTGGTGGGAGGCAACCCACTGGTGAGTTTGTCTTTGAGTCGTTTTTCCTTTTATTTTCGTTTGTTTTGTGTTTGTGTCAGGATAAACAAAGAGCAGACTCAAAATCGCATTAGTATCGATCGATACCCCATTGGTATCGATCGACACCAATCGCGAATTTACGGTTCGTCAAGTCGATTTAAGCCTGGTATCGATCGATACCAGGTTGTGTGTCGATCGATACTCGATGTTCCAGCAAGGTAACTTCTTGTTTCTCTTCGTTTCTTCTATTCTTTTGTCTTCTTTTACCTACTCTAGGCTAGATAACACTGGGGACAGTGTTGTTCAAGTCTGGGGGAGGTGTCTGCTGACATTGTGTTTGTTTTCTTAGAGTCAGTCGTTTTATCGAGTCAAAATTATTTTATTGAGTCAAAACTTGTTGGAGATAATGATCTTGTGCTTGAACCTATTGATTTGATTTTGTTTTTGAGTGCACAGTGTTACAGGATCAGTTCTAGATCGACTAATGAAAAATCCAAAGACTGACCAGTTGACTAGAAAACATCCATGTTTCCAGCAGAGTTCTTCTGAAGCCTGAGCCAATTTTTTCACTTCATCAATGTGGTTAGTGTTCATAGAGCTTGATTCATCATTCGTATCTGATAAAGGAACCCATGTGTTTAGAGTTATGGTATCTCTCTCCCCTGTTATAAGTTGATAGATAAGAGCATAAAAGATTGAAATGATTTTCTTCTGAGTAGAGGGTTAGGAAAATTTCCAGCGATCCCATTATTCTACTTAAGAGGGGATGATCACACAGAGGATTGGAAGCGAGGCTAGGATTTTCCTATGATGCCATTATTCGCCTACATCCTTTGATAAATTGAAAGGGAAGAACCGGAGATTTGGTGGCAAACACCATCAATACTCGCGTCTCATACCTTGACGTGTATATGCAAAGCTGAAAAGAAAAGAAAGAACATAATAAGAAATAAGTCTGGGGGAGAGAAATTGATACAAAAAGTGTGAAAAAGGGTGGTTCCTTGTCATGATATTGTCTGGTAAAGAATCTAGAAAGTTCTTGAATATTAGCTGCAACGATGAAACTGGCGAGGATGGCTTTATTAGAACAATGCTGTGAGATAATGTGTGGAGTCTGGAAAAACTGTGAATGTCTACAGAGAAGTACATGGTGGTTAGATCAAAAGCTGATTAGGTGACATTTGGGTACTTGGAAAGAGGGTCTTTTCGATGGTTCATGAACAGGTGAGTCTCTACGTTTTCAAACCTCTTTCTCTGTTTAGTCTTTTATTTGCTTGAGGGCAAGCAAAGGCTAAGTCTGGGGGAGTTGATATATCATGGTTTTTATCCTGTTTAGGCCATGATATAAGTCCTTTTTATAGAGTCTTTATAGTATTTTTGGAGTCTTTTAGAGTCTTTTACATGTCTTAGCACGTTTGGAGCATTATTGGAATTATTGGAGCTTTCTGGAACGTTTTGGAGCAAAAGGTGAAATCGTGTTGTTGAGTACGTGATTTCACGACAACCATCGATCGATACCCCCTGGTATCGATCGATACTCATCGCAGCAAGACACGAACCGCGAGTTTTCCAAGACTTGAAGAATTGCAAAAGTGCCCAGAAGTCTTTAATAATTACAAGAAGACCCCAATTAGTGTTTTAGGTTATAAATAGGATTTTAAAGCCACATGTTTAGGCTATGCTTTATTTTGCTTGGGTTTAAGAGAGAATTTGGTGAGAGAGACAAGTCTGAATTTCCCTTCGTCCGAGATCAGATCTCAAACCTTTGTTCCTCTTTCTGATTTTATATTGAGTATTTATTCAAACATGTCTATTGATTCAATTTCCATGTCTGAGTAGATCTCTTGTTAGGTTTGGGGATTCTCATAAGGGATTTCTTTGAATGCTAGGTTGATTAGTTATTTAGGGTTCATAATCTGAATTAGTTCTTCGCCTTAGGTTGTTCTCAAAGCTAATTCTAGATTGATCACCTAGAACTTAGATCTTAGGATAATTGATTAGGCACGATAGTGCGATTAATTACCTGACAGAACTTAGGGTGAGCAAATTGATTATTCGCAAAGAGATTTGGTTTAATTGATTTGTGAACATATCAAACTTGAAATTAAGGCTGATTTATTCTTAGGGATTTGCAAAGAAATTTGGGATTATGAAGTTTAGATTTAGATAGTTTTCGCAACGACAGTTGGTTGATTATACTTTAGTGATTTGAGTTCGAGAACCGTGCGTAACCTGAACCCTGATTAGTTAGTTTATTTTGCATTAGTTGATTTCCTGAGAAATATCCCTGAACTTATCTTTTTCCCATCGAATATAACTCGTTTACTATTTTCTGTTTTCTGTTTAAATTGAATTGCTTAGCTTAGCTCGATTCTATATAATTTATTGTTTGATTTCTGTGAGTCCTTGTGTTCGACCCCTAGCTATACTACGACTACTGCTTTAGTACTGTTAGGGTATTAAATTGAGTATATCAATAACCTAAAGCATAAACGTGGAATTGTGGAAATGGATGCTCCGTTTGTGTCTTTGAAGCTCTCAATGAATAAGAAGATGATGAAGGACATATAGTAGTAGTACTATATGTCATATAAGATTGATCATCGTTTGGGTATTTCCTTCAAAAGGTTTATGGAATATTTTCGATTTGTTGTATTATTTGAAGGAAATCATGTCATTTATATTTTTGTCTTTTTAATCGGATTTTGATTATGAATAAAGTTTTTGTTTTAATATATTTCAGTATGTGTGATCATTTTTCATAAAGTGTTCCATTAATTTACGGTCCTTGTGTTATGTGAACGAGATTAGAATCGAGACAATCTCATATCTATACATTTTATATAATTTCTCATATATTTAATAATATACAAATCATTATATATGTCAATTTCTCAAGTTATCCTAGATTTTATATTTTATTTAACATAGTAGTAGGATTTAACCCGCGCTAATTATAGCGCAGAGTAATTTAAAAAAAAATTGTTTTGAAATTTAAGAAAATTACTTTTATTTGAATTTTACAATACAACTAATGATTATAGATAACGTGTTAATATGTAATAATTTGTCTATTTAATCCGTTTTGCAGTGAACTAAAATATTATTCGATCTGGCTAACCCGCAAAAGTTTATAATCTTAAAAAAATAACTCTAATATGCACCGTTAATTGATTCTAGTTTTTGTGGTTAGTCTACGAACTCTTAAAAAAATAGTTTTCTTGTGTCTAACTTTTTATAAAATTAGTAAAATATTTTTCAACTTTTGTTTTGATATATATTCAAATAAAATATAAAAAATTATAATAAAAAATATAGCAATATTTTGAAGAGATTTTTTTATTTGAATATATATGAATTGATTATTATTTTAAAATATAAAGTATTAAAAATAGCTAAGAAAGTAAATAATAAATAACCTCTTTAATGCAAAATATATACCTTCCATTCTAAGCAATAATTTTAAAAAACTATTATATCCTTTCCTATTTTAATTATTCTTTGTTATTTGTAATGACATTTCATGTAATAACTTACAAAACAAAGTTCATTTTAAAAAATATTTTCTTAAATAATATTATAGAGATCATTACTGTAATGTAAGAGTGATTTAATCCCTTTTTAATGTTATTTGTGTGTGAATGTTTTTCAACACCGTCTCCAACACCATTACTTCCGTTGGTCAATCTCTCCATGATCTATCTCCCAAGGGAGATCGTAAGATTTTTAACGTGGAAGCGTTAACTTTGATTTCCATGAATCGAAGTCTATGATACCATGTTAAAGAGAGAAAAACAATATTTTGAAACTCTCTCCTTGGTTTACGTAATGATACAAAAGTATTTATATAGACATGATCTTATCTCAACATGAGATTAGACATATCATAACGAATTGGAATAATCTTTATATTCAAACTTAAATCACTAGATCCTTATCACAAAAGGATCTCTACAAGAATATTTTTGGTTTAGCCTTATCACAAAAGGATCTCTACAAGACTATTTCCGGTTTAGTCTTCACGGATTTCACCTTATAATCGAGATTTAATGGTCCAAAATAGTTGGTCCTCAAGATACACTTATTGCCTTGCAAACCAATTATAATGGACAGTTAATATCCTATTATGAAGTGAAACCCATAGAGCCCAAGCCAAGGAATATTCTCAGAGAGAGTTTATTGTGATAAGAATTCTATAATTTGGATATGTATCAAAAGATTACGAAAATATTATTTTCTTTTAGACTAAACTAATACTATATGTCTAAATGTTGTATTATATTTAGGGTTTCGTACCTATTTCCCATATTCTGCTATTTTTAAGAGAGCAAGAGAGCCTTCTTCTGGTTCCATGTTGATTCGTTCTTTAATCAGAGCAGCAGAAATATTAAAAAAAATTGAGAAGGGCAACTGACCGGAAAAGAATAGACGAGATCGCGAAAATAAATTATGTCTTCTTTAGGGTTTCGTACCTTCGATCTTACGTCAATGGGTTAGAAGATGAGGGAGCGTCCGGTGGTAATTGGTGTCCGATGGCTTTTACGGCGGGTTGACTGCCTTTTCCTATTACCATGTCGATTTGATCGAAATGAAAATGATAGAAAAGAAGAGAGGAGATCAAGAAATGGAAAGAGATATGAAAATTGAAAAGCGAGCAGAGGAGATAGGGTTTTTTCTCGTGAGAGGCTGAGAAAATATGGTTTTTATTATCTTAGGTATTTGTGTTTCTTTAAATCATTTGGTCCATCAGATTTGATTAGAGATTTGATCAATTAGATAAGATATGTTTCCGAGTTAAGAAAATCTGAGAGGATTACTATTGACTAGTCAAAAACTTATTTTCATCCAAAAGTTATATTTTATAGAGAGTTGACTGTAATTGTTTTTAGTGTAATTTAAATTTAGTTTGAAAAATATATAAAAAGTAAACAAAAGAACATAATTTCATAAAATATACATAAGAATATGGAAACTGTAAATTCCTAACAAAAAAACAACTATACAAACTAGAATATTTTCAAGGAACATACAAAAACAAAAAAGAAAGCAATTGTAAAAGTAATTTAAAAATAATTTAAGATATTATTTACTGCATTTTCATAATATATACATATGATCATTTTTCTCCAAAGAACTAATTAGCCATGTTAGAAGTTCCACTGAGTAATTATCAATACAATTAAGTTAATTACTAAATTTTGTGGATTTTTGATTACAGATTTACCAATATTATAATACGATAAGAATATCATAAATCAATTTATATTAATTATAAACGACAATTACAAAGCCCTAAAAATTGTTATAATGGAGCAATCCCCACTCCCTTTAAAAAATCACAAAATTCATGATAAACTTAATTTCTCAAACACATAAGACAACCCAAGTTACCCTAATAGACTTAGTAAATACTAAATAGTTATAAACCCCTTATACCTCTAAAACCATTGCTTCTATCTCATTATATCATATATATTAGAATGTTTTTAGTCTTGAGGTTTATTATAAGGAAGTCCATTGGTTTGTAGTTTTTAAACCATGATTGTAATATTATCTCAAGTTCATTTGATTATGAGTGACTTACCTTAGTGTTTGGCTTATTTTCTTTCAGACTAGCAAGCTTCCTTTCAAATGAATTACCATGCATATGCAATGTTTTCATGCATATAAATTAGAAAAAATCGCAATTTTAACATTTAAGTTATTGGCTCCATGTAACAAACTTTATGTTACAAATTGTGTTTTTTGGTGACTTGTTTTTTTCTGCTAGTTTGGTCTTAGTTATCGGCGCAATGTTACAAACTTTATGTTAGAACTTATCTTTTTTGGTGCTTTGAAAACTCTGTTTGTAATGCATGTTTGGTCTTAATGAATCAGGCCTATGTAACATCTACTTCTTGTCACTTTAACGGCTCTATTACATCTGTTTCTTTTGAATTTTGTAATAAAAAGCATAACAAAGACATGATCTTGCAAACTCAAAACATGATCTTGCAAACTCAAAACATTTTTAAAGCATAACACAAGATCTTCTTCATTCTTACCACTTCCACATCGCCAATATTTCACCATAACCACTACAAATCAAACCAATGAAGAAGTACAATAAGAAATATCGTACTCCTTTCGTTTAGAATCAACACCTGTATATTAAGTGCTTCACATTCATCCACTTTTAGTTTCATCTTCGCCAATAATTCACAGGTGTTTTCCATAGTTTCACCTTCATGAGTTAAAGCACTAAATGTGTTCCTTAAACTTTTGATCTGCTCTGTCTGCTCTCGAATGACATATCTTGCCTCCAATAATGCTTGATGTTACCATCCATATGGTTTCTCCACGTCAAACCAACGAAAACGTTGCAAGCTTCATACCCGCTAGCAACCTTACGCCCTCTACAACTATAGAATCTCCTTCCAAGGTTGTCAATTGTCCAATCTCTCACGATTTTTGCTGACCGGTTACAATTACAGACAACACCGTTGTCATTTTTAAATTCAATGGTTGGTGAACTTGCACTTTGAATCATCTGCTAACCAAACAAACAAGTGCATATCTAATTTTAGCATACCAAATCCCAAATCCCAGCCTGATTTTAGCATATCAAACAAAACAAACAAACAAGTGTATGTCAAAACTTTACTGGTCGAAAATCCCAAATCCTAAATATCAGTCTCTCATGCGGACCTCACTCATTTTTCATAAAAGAGAACAAATCGATAAACGATTTATCGTTTTCGTTATGTGAATTTCACCCATTTCTTCTCTCTATCAGGTTCTTCTTCGATTTCATGTCTTCACTACCTCACTCTTATATTTTTTTAAAAAATTTCACGAACCCTAATCCAAAATCGATTTGGGTATTTCCATTTAAATTCATTATTTTGGTTTTTAGAAATATGATTAATTAATAAAAATGTTTTTGACTTAAAAATGATTTAAATTATCCACATTTTCTTAAATTAAAGGAAGTAAACTATTCTGTAACGGACCGTAACTGTTCTGTTACGTTCGCCCGCAGCGCAATCAAATTACTCTGATTGAAGGTTTAAGATGTTAGTAAAACTAGTATGAAGGTTTAAAGTGTTAGTGTAATTCACTCGAGGTTTAAAATATTACCTTTTTCAACCTTGAAGGTTAAAAATATGATTTTTCCATATAAATTATGTGTGAAAATACTATCAAAACAATTTGGAATCGTAATGTTTGAGGTAACTTCAATATGAAAAAGATGACAAACGTTTGTCTTTTTATGCTTGTAATCGTAGCCTTCTGTGACAACATATCTAGAAATGTCTGCAATCTCACAAATAAGACAGACTAATAAATACTAAAATAGAAGGTGCATGCATTCTCGAGATCGATGCATTCTCGATAACACTAAATTTATCATTCTTAAATCTTAGGTATGCAGCTGGATTACTCTAATTATTTGTTGCCTCATGGTAGCAGAATGTTTCAGATTGATGAGTATATGTAGGCCAAGTTGAGATATATATATTCGTCAAGCAGTAAAACCTTAATTTGGTCAAAAAAACAAAAGACCGTGAAGCAGTAGCGATGACATTCATCAACATTCTTCTCCTTAGTTTGATGTCTCAATATAACATATGTTTTGTGTAATATAGTGTTAAGATACTTTGAAAAGTTAAAAGCTTTTTTTTTTAATGCAAAAACTTAAAGTTTTCTTCTATAGCTCTTGATCGAGGTCATTGGTCAATAAAATGTATGCCCATTCGAACAGCGGACAAACATGCACTGCCAATCCCCGGCCCTATAGCTCAGGTCCTGATGTAGTGTTGTGGAAACATAAAGAAAGCGAGTATAAAGAGTGTTTCGCTCGTCGACAAAATTGGGAACTGATCTGAAACAAATCACCAAAGGTCTCTTTGGTTTCGGCTTGTGTGGGTTTTCCAAGCTGTGCTGAGGTACTCATTCATTACTACGCTTACGATAAAGGACATATTACCAACGGAAGTGAGTATGATATAATGGGGCCAAGATCAATCTTGCCTTCTATGTGGCGAACCGGATGAATCGAGAGATCGCTTGTTTTCCGCATGTCCATACATATTGATAAAGTGGTACGTGACCGTATTACTAGTCTTCAGTATCAAAGCGGAAGTAAACTAGCAAATCTCTTGGAACGTAAATAAACTTGGAACACATGACTACGAGCTGTCTGAGGCGTTACAAGTTGTATCTACGAAATCCCAACATATAACCTACTAGACCCACTGAAATTTTACAAAATAT
This sequence comes from Eutrema yunnanense, assembly GCA_002933935.1. Classification (NCBI taxonomy): domain Eukaryota; kingdom Viridiplantae; phylum Streptophyta; class Magnoliopsida; order Brassicales; family Brassicaceae; genus Eutrema; species Eutrema yunnanense. The sequence goes on along the minus strand of PKML01064956.1, from coordinate 302,293 downwards.
TCTACATACAACACAAAATCAGGTTATTCAACCTAAATTCCTAAAAATATCCTCAACCCTTATCTTGAAGGCTATATAAGAGACGCATTTGGGAAGAGAATATCTCAAATTACAATAAAAAACACGAGCCATTGAGAGAACAAAAAGGGGGTAGGAAAGAACAAAAATTGTCATTTAATATATTGTTGTCGGTTTTTGGGTTTCGGGTTTCGGGTTTTCTAGGTTTAAACATTCGGGGTTCAGCTGTTAAATATGGATAAGTTGTTGGAATTTTTAATTTAGAATAATTTTTTGGGGAATGCAGTAAAAAAATATTTTTATTGTCTGTCTTGTTGTTTTTCTTTCGGATTGAGGATTTCCACATACATTCTTAGTGTTTTTATTTATACGTAATTGCGCATTAAACGCGTAATTTCTTAAACCAATCCCAAACTTTCGTGAAACTTAAACTATTCGCATAGACACATATATAGATAAGAGTTTAAGATAAATAGGTTTAGCAACTTAACAAAGTGAGAGATGGTTGATATCTTGGTATTTTACATGTTTTATAACAATGTTTCCCCTTGTTATCATGCATTTACATTCATGATTAGGTATTATTAGTCGTATATGCATATCCATTTGGATATCTTAGGGTTTGGAGTTGGAGTCATGGATTTGAAGCTTACTTGGACCAAATAGATCGTCTTTTTGGAGCTAAAGAAGCCAAAAGGAGTTTGGAGGAAGATTATGGGGCAAGAGAAACTAGTTTGGAGCAAAAGATATGCCCAAAAATCAAAGAAAGTGCCAAGGACATCCAAATTGTCTGAAAGATCGGGCTAGCTGAGAGGTTTCTATTTGGATTTAGTTTTGGAGGTCTTCATTAAGGTCAAAGATAATGGAGTTATCTTTCGTTTGGTGGTTGTTTCAAGTCACTCGGAGCAGTCGTGTAAGAGATACGGCAAATTTAGTACGGACAAGTTTGTCTGGATGTGTACACCGATGGACAATATCGGGATGTCCATATCGTGATGTGTACACCGATACGAACCTCCCCGAATTTCTCTTGATTCTTTATCAGCTGTCCATATCGGGATGTGTACACCAATGGACAATATCAGAATGTCCATATCGGGATGTGTACACCAATGGACAATACACTGTTATGAATCATGCGCGACCGAAACTCAATGGGTCAATACCCAATTTTTCCTAGGTTGACCCAGGTTGACCCCATTGACTATTTAAACCTTCTATACCTAATTGTTTTAAGCTATCTTCTTCTCTCTTTAAACTCGTTCATTTTTCTAAGTTCTTAAACATTGTAATTGATATCTTTGAGTTTTTATGCAATTAATTAAGTATTTTCTTTAAATATTTCTTTCCTTAATCTTTTCATGATGTTTATTAACACTATTCTAATGGGTTTTGTTGGTAACATCATAATTATTGAGTAGTCTTCTTAAAGATCCATGGGTGAAGTAGATTAACGTGATTTCTAGATTGATTCATGGTGTTAGGGCTTCATTTATAAGTTTTCCTTTCTCATTAAATATTTCTTTGTTAATCTTTTCATGAAGTTCATATAGTACTATATATTATTCTTCTTCTTCTTATTATTATTCTTACTTTTTGAGAGCACCAATAGAGACGACAAAGCCTCCGTCTCCATATGTTTATGCTTCATATTATCTCGGACTACTTCGAACATTTCTTTGAAAGTAATTAACTCCTCTAATTTTAGATCTATACTCTCTTTCACATCATAAATTTTAAGGGTTTCTTCTTGCCTCTTCTTTGAAACCTAGAATTTATAATAGAAATGAAGAAAATTGTTTGTAGACAAAAAATAATAATATATATATAATAATGGGTTTTAGGTCTAGTTATAATCAGCTGGTCAAATTTTAGATCTATAATCTCTTTCACATCATAATTTTTAAGTGTTTCTTTTTGCCTCTTCTTTAAAACCTAGGATTTATAAAAGAAAAGAAGAAAATTGTTTGTAGACAAAAAGATTATATATATATATATATATATATATATATATAATAATAATAATAATGGGTTCTAGGTCTAGTTCAAATCAGCTGGTTCAAATGTGTAATATAATTATAATTTTTTTTTTTTGTTGACAGCCTTGATACCTAACCCTATTCGGTGAACCAAATCGGGGTATCGAGTTTACATAAGTGAAATCTGATGGGTAGACTCGAGCACCTCGTGCTAACTTGTATGCAACTGTGTTACTCGTGCGTGGGATTTGTGTGATAGAGAAATATGTGAAAACCTCCTTGCTCTTCTTGAACTCCTCCATTTGTAACGTAAATGCCGGCCACTCCTTCGGTGTAGACACCATCTTCACCAACTCTGAGTAGTCTGTAGCAAAGGCTATCGCCGTCTTGTGGTTTGCAATCATGCAATGCATCGCCCAGATGAGCGCTTCCAATTCCACGTGTAGCGGGGATAGGCTTCTTCGTAGATTACGGGACCCCATAATCTTTCCTTCAATTCCCTCCTGAAAGCAAAACCATCCTAAACCAGAAAATTTATCCCCTTCCTTCCATGACCCGTCAATATAGCATGTGAGGCCGTTATATTCATCTGGTTCATTTATTCTCGTATTGAGACCCGGTTGTTGGGGAAATATGTCAGGTTCACTATTTTGTGCCGCTTCCCAAGTTGCGATTTCTGTTTCCGGTATCCTCAGAATCTCTTGTGGGGTTCTATCCACATTTGAGAACACCTTGTAATTCCTTGCTTTCCAAATATTCCACACAATCCACGGAAACATTATGTTCTTTTCCTCATCTGGAAGTCTCCAAAATAGATGATCAAAATTGGCGAACACCGATGTCATTGGGAAAACTCCCGGGGCCGATGGAATATGAGAGAGTGTCCATGTTTGTAGTGCTGGTGGGCATTCAAACAATACATTGTTGATCGTTTCCCCCTCCACACCACACCTAGCACATTGTGTGTCACAATTTATTCCTCTAGCGCGTAGGTTCGCTGTGACCGACAGACACCCCGAGATTGCTTGCCATATAAAATGTCGCAATTTCGGTGGACAAGTCAATTTCCATGAGTGTGCCTGTAGCTTCTTTATATCAAGACTGTAAAAGTAGTTGACGCCGTTGTCTGTGATTTGTTGGCCAACCTGATATCCCAACTTTACCGTATATTTCCCTGATTTCGTATAGTGCCAACCAGGCGTATCTGGTCGATATATACTACTGATGTGTATTCCGCGTATAAGTTCCACATCGGCCGGTTCGATGATTGCGTTTATCAGTTCCAGGTTCCACGTTTGTGTCGCTGGATCAACCAAATTATTAACCCTGAGATTTGGGTAATAATTGTACCCTTTGCATGTTGCTAACCTCAAGGGAGATGATGGTATCCATGGGTCATTCCATACTGATATGGTGCCCCCTGAACCAACTCTTTTGATAAGCCCTTTTGTAACCAGAGGTCTAGCCGAAATGATACTCCTCCATCCAAAGGACGGGGAGTACGATTTAATAGGGTCTAAAGGGTCTGTGTTCCGATAGTACCGCCTGATACGTGCTCAAGTGTTGAAGAAGCTGGACTAAGGTCTCTCTCTTCTGTCAACGGGATAAGGTGGAGGTTGCTGGTGGGGCGATGAGAACCACAAGAGAGGCGACGGTCTCTTGATACTTCAAGGGGTTTCCCTAAGGATCGGACTCACTCACGATCTAAAGAGAGAAAACGTTTTTGTAAGAACAAAAACTCGAAAATAACCAAGGAAAATTCTTATTGTCTGCGTTCCCAAGAAGGACAAAGCCTTAGGGTTTTTAAAGAGAGCTCACGCCCTCAAAGAAAAAGAAATAAACCGAAAAGGAAATAACAAGACGGGTCCTTAACAATTTAGGCCCGTTTACAAAATAATTAAAAGGCTAAGAGAAATAGAAGTGAGGCCTCGTGTAGCTGGTCTTCAGGGGCTTACAGAGAGTCATTAATTGGGCCAATAATATTGCAAGCCGTTTGGCCTCGGTAAAAACCCATCTTCGCAAAACCCAGTGGGATAAAAACGAAGGTTGGGAAAAGAGCACCAAACGACTTACAAACCCAACTAATGACCTTCCTTGGGCCTAAGTCATCTCTGGTGAAGTGAAATCGACCATAGATAAGTGGGCCACGAGCCTGGGCTTGATGAGTGGCCACTTAGTGTTATCGGCCAGCAAAGGATCCAGCCGATATGTCTTCAGTGTTTGGACGTTCTGGTCCGAATGGTAAGGATTCTTGGGCTGATCTTTAGTGTTCTGGAAACTAGACTCAAAGAGCTTCAAATCCATATGTGGATCGCCTTCTGGATCGTCCGGGATCATGAGTGGATCCTGCTTCAAAGAATCGGCCCAATAACTGCTCGCAAATGGGCTTAGCGGACTAGTGTCCGTCTTGAAGAAACCTTCTTGTCTGAGCTGGTCCATGAACATGTTGAACTTCTTTTCCATGTCCCTGCTCCTGGTTCTAGTCACTGGTCCACTTGGTACTAGTGGTGCTTGTATGACTTGGGTCGTTGACTCGATGTCCTCATCACCGCCCCTTAAAGACCCGAGCGAAAAGCGATTCCGGTTGTTCCATTAATCGCCATAATTGTTTTGCTAGTAATGCTGTGTTGAATTCCTCTATTGATCGAAACCCGATTCCGCCGTCTAACTTATTCCGGCACATCTTCTTCCATGTCATCCAATGCATTCATTTCTGTTGACCGTCTGAGCTCCACCAAAAACGCGCTGCCGCACTGGTTAGTTTTGCGGTAATAGACTTCGGTAACCGAAAACAAGACATAACGAAAGTCGGCATAGCCGTGGCTACCGATTTAAGTAGAACCTCTTTCCCTCCTTTAGTCAGGAGTCTGGATGTCCACCCGTTGACTCTATCATTGTGTCTTTCGACAACAAAGGTGAAAATCTTACTCTTTGCCCCTCCGAGACTTTCCGGCAGACCCAGATAAGTACCCATACCTCCCATATTTTGGATTCCTAGCAATTGTTTTATCTCGTCCTGTACCGCTTCTGGAACCGTGAATCCGAAATTTAAGGAAGATTTTGAAAAATTAATTTGTTGCCCCGAGACCAACTCGTATTGCTTAAGTATATGTAATATAGTGTGACACTCTTGTACCGTAGCCTTGCAGAAGAAAAGACTATCGTCCGCAAAGAGTATTTGTGAAATCGCTGGACCTGCCCTCGCTACCTTTAGCCCCGTAAGCGATTTCTCCCTTTCTGCTTTCCGTATATTGGCTATCAAAACCTCCGTGCAGAGAATGAACAAGTACGGAGATAATGGGTAGCCTTGCCGTAATCCTCTGAATGGCGTTATTTGTCCTTTGGAATTACCGTTAATGAGTACCTTATATTGTATCGATTGTATGCACCACATCATCCATGCAATCCATTTCTCCGCAAAACCAAATTTCCTCAGTAGGTGTTCAATGAAAGTCCATTCAATTCGATCATATGCTTTGCTCATATCCGTCTTGATTGCCATGAACTTACTCTTGCAAGATTTATTGGTTCGTAGTCCGTGAAACATCTCCTGGGCAATCAAAATATTATCCGATATCAGTCGCCCTGATACAAAGGCTGATTGAGTCTCTGAAATCAGATCCGGTATCAATATCTTTAACCTCTGACATAACACTTTCGAGATGATCTTATACCCCACATTACACAAACTTATAGGTCTTAATTCCGTCATACGAGTTGTTCTTCCCGTCTTTGGTATTAAGGAAATGTTAGTCATATTCAGTCTTTGATCAAAGGAACCCGTTTCCAGAAAACCGTTAACCAGTTTTACTACATCTACCTTTATTATATGCCATGATCTTTGAAAAAATAAAGCCGTCATTCCGTCCGGGCCCAGAGCCTTCTCTGGATGCATCATGAAAAGTTCTCTATGAACTTCCTCTTCCGTGGCCATTGCCGTGAGCATATCATTATTTTGTTCCGAGACTAATGCTGGAATCTCTCCGAAGGCCTCCTCAAAATCCGTCGGTAAAGTGGATGTGAATAATTCCTCGAAATAGTTTACCGCTACTTGTTCTACATATTTGTCTGAGGTAACCCAAGCTTCTGATGCATCGTGTAGTCACGTGATTCGATTTCCCGCCCTGCGTTGCTTAACTTGCGTGTGGTAAAACTTTGTATTTCTATCCCCCACCGTTGCCCATAAGGTTCGACTCTTCTGTTGCCAGAATAATTCCTCATCCAGATAAGCCTCTTTCAGTTTTCTCGTGATCTCCATGAGTTCCTCGTTTGTACTATTATCATCATTTTGGATCTCCTCTAATGCTTGTTGTAAATCCCTAATTTTCTCTTTGCCATATGGCAAGTTGTTTTTCCGCCATTTTGAAATTTCTCTCCGGCAATTTTTTATTTTCTCTATAAAGAGAGTCCCGCTTTCCGCTGTGTTAATTTCCCAGCCCTTTGCTATTATTTCCATAAGACCATCCCGCCCAATCCACCGTTTATCGAACCGAAACTGACCCTGTTTCCATGGTATTTTGTCCTCTATAGTGGCGACAATCGGCCTATGATCCGACCCAATCATTGTTAAATATTCTACGAATGAATGAGAGAATATCTCATCCCAGTCCTCGTTTGCTAGCGCTCTATCAAGTCAACACCGCACCATTTTCGAATTTCGTCTTCCTCGCCAAGACATTGTGTTGCCCAAACATTGAAATTCCAGAAAACCGCAGTGTTGTATCATCAGATTAAATGACATAAAAGAGGAAGCGGGTCTTAAATTGCCTCCTTGTTTCTCGTTATTCCCTGTTATTTCATTTAGATCACCTATTATAAACCAAGGATCCGCTCTTGTTAGACTCGTCCATGTTAACCGTTCCCAAACTTTGTCTCTCTTTTTTGGTATCGGATCACCATATATAAATGATAAGAATATTTTTTTTCCTTGTATTGTTGCCTCGATATCAATTATTCGATTACTTGAGTATAAAACCGTAACATTAAACGAATCATCATAATATAAAGCTAGTCCTCCTCTTGCACCACGCGGCTCGACTGTGAACAATTTATTATAACCGAAATGAAACTGAAATTTTTGCATAAAAGAAAAATCTTGTTTAGTTTCTGAAAGAAACAAAAACTCGGGTTTATGTTTTTTCCACACCTCCCTAAGATAACCTATTGTATACTTATTCCCAAGTCCCTGGCAATTCCAACTAAGGATTCTCATAAATTAACCAAGAGTTAATATTTTTTGCTCCACCTTTAGGATTGAAAACCCATTCGGAGCCACTTGACCTGATCCATCCTCTAGACGACCCGAAGTAATTCCGCTATCCTTCCAATGTAATTCCGCTCTCATAACGCGAGAAAGATTCTTTTGTAGTAAGAAATAGATCTCTAAAATGTTATTATAAGTAAAAGAGAAACCGCCATGTTTAGAGATCCCGATCCATATTGTGATATCGAGCGACATACGAGTCCATGTTTCTTCTTCTGAGATCCTTGTGCCGCAAACAACCTCTGAATTTCGCCTCCACTTCTTCCGAAATTCATGTAATTCATCAAACATCAACCTTTGAAATTCGAGAAACACCAACGACCCATTTTTAAAAGTGAAAAACGAACCTTCCTCATCCTCTCCATTGACAACCTGTCTATTATCCCAGGGACACCTTAAGAAACAAAAATGATTAAGGGTAGGGGATGATTGTTTCCCTTTTGTGTCGACTATCAAGCCAAATACACGACTAATTGCCACAAAGAAACAAAAACTGCAATTATTATTATGAAAAAGGCCTACACCGCTATTCAAAAAACGCGGTATAACCAATCTGTAAATATTAACTCCATCAAGACCTGATGAGAGATTACATAAACGAAGCAAAGAGATTTTAAACCGAAAATAAAAACATGGCCACATCATTTTCCAGAGAAACTGAAAGTGAAGAAGTGACCCCTTATTCCTTGACATAGACAAGCTCCAAAATTAAGCCCTCATTCCAGTAACTCGTCGATTAAGTCCTCTCTCCCTGGTTTTGCTGCCGGCTTACCAGCCCTGATTCAACTTTATAATTATAATTATTTTAAAGTTATAAACGTTTTTAACTGTAATTTAACATAAAGAAAAATAATAATGATATAACAAATACTATTAAAAATGGGGCACTAACGTTATCATGCTCTTTATGTCATTACAATTCTTCCATGAGATGACCGAGTTCGACTTGATTCTCGAGAAACCTAGTTTGCTTCAATGAGGATGAAGATCTTTCTGATCTTCATGGACGAGATGGATCGTAAGAAGATTGAGATAAAATACATGAAGATCAAGACGATCATCGACCTCATTGAAGAACGCTAGGATTCTCAAGATTCAAGCCAAACTTGATCGTGTCATGAAAGAATTGGAAGCAGAAAAAGAGCGTAGGAAGGTACATTATCCCATTTTGAATATTTGTTACATCATTTCTTTGTTAACATACGATTTAATTAAAGAAAACAACGTTTACAACCTTAAAAACTTAATTTCAAAAAAAATTGAACCAACTTATTTAAACCATTTAGCATTATATGTCTTCATGCATATAAATTAGAGAAAATTAGAGAAAATCGCATTTTTAACATTTAAGTTATTGGCTCTATGTAACAAACTTTATGTTACAAATTGTCTTTTTTGGTGACTTGTTTTTTTTCTGCTAGTTTGGTCTTAGTTATCGGCTCAATGTTACAAACTTTATGTTAAAACTTGTATTTTTTGGTGCCTTGAACACTCTGTTTGTAATGCATGTTTGGTCTTAATGAATCGGGCCTATGTAATATCTACTTCTTCTCACATTAACGGCTCTATTACATATCTTTCTTTTTGAATTTTCTTAAATTAACGGAAGTAAACTATTCTGTAACGGACCGTAACTATTCTGTTACGTTCGCCCGCAGCGTAATCAAATTACTCTGATTGAAGGTTTAAGATGTTAGTAAAACTAGTATGAAGGTTTAAAGTGTTAGTGTAATTCACTCGAGGTTTAAAATATTACCTTTTTCAACCTTGAAGGTTAAAAATACGATTGTTCCATATAAATTATGTGTGAAAATACTATCAAAACAATTTGGAATCTTAATGTTTGAGGTGACTTCAATATGAAAAAAGTTGACAAAAGTTTGTCTTTTTATGCTTGTAATCGTAGCCTTCTATGACAACATATCTAGAAATGTCTGCAATCTCATATATATATATATATATATATATGTCTAAATGTTGTATTATATTTAGGGTTTCGTACCTATTTCCCATATTCTGCCATTTTTAAAAGAGCAAGAGAGCCTTCTTGTGGTTCCATATTGATTCGTTCTTTAATCAGAGTAACATAAATATTAAAAAAATGAGAAGGGCAAGTGATCGGAAAAGAATAGACGAGATCGCGAAAATAAATTATGTCTTCTTTAGGGTTTCGTACCTTCGATCTTACATCAATGAGTTAGAAGATGAGGGAGCGTCCGTTGGTAATTGGTGTCTGGTGGCTATTACGACTGGTTGACTGCATTTTCCTATTACCATGTCGATTTGATCGAAATGAAAATGATAGAAAAAAGAGATGAGATCGAAAAGGGGAAGAGATATGAAAATTGAAAAGCGAATAGAGGAGATAGGGTTTTTTTTCTCGTGAGAGGCTGAGAAAATATTGTTTTTATTATCTTAGATATTTGTGTTTCTTTAAATAGGGCAGATAATGCCTTTGGATGATGCACCAACAGCCTGAAGGGCGTTACAGTCAAGCTATTGACGTTAAACGAGCGCTTGGTGGGAGGCAACCCACTGGTGAGTCTGTTTTTAATTCGTTTTTCTTTTTAGTTTTCATTTGTTTTGAGTTTGTGTCAGGATAAAGAAGGAGCAAAACTCGAAATCGCCTAAGCATCGATCGATACCCCATTGGTATCGATCGACACTAATCGCAGATGAAAGTTCACCAAGTCGATCTAAGCATGGTATCGATCGATACC
>PKML01064956.1:200230-284124 GCA_002933935.1 Eutrema yunnanense | reverse complement strand
GTGCTTAATCCGAATCCTGTTAGTTAATTTAGCTGCATTCATTGATCTCCTGAGAAATACCCTAAGCCTACGTCTCCCCAATTGAATTTACAAACGTTTTACTTGCAATCCTGTTTTCAATTACATCATCTGGTTTAGCTTGTTTCTGATCTATAGAATCTATTGAGTGATCTTTGAGTTCTTGTGTTCGACCCCTTGATTTACTGCAGCAACTGCTTTAGTACTTTTTAGGGTATTAAATTGAGCATATCAAACCTCGATTACGATGTCGGAGATGCGGAACCAGAAGATGAATTTTGGTGTAATTTGTCGTCTTCTGACGAAGAATCAAATGACGAAGAGCCCTACTAATTAACTATGTCATTTATGTCACAATTTCGGTGTAATTTTACTTTTTCACTTATTTGTCGTTTTAAGTAAAAAAAAGCAAAAAAAAAAACTTGTCCTCACATGGATTTGATCCGTGGGGAGACAAGAACATGAGTGCGAGATTTACCAATGGGCTAAAGTAATTAATTTCTATATGTCACACATAATAATTGTTAACTATATATGCATTTAATCAGAAAAAAACTTCTTGTCTTCACCACGACTCGAACTGTGGAGGGAAAAGATGTGTACAAGATTTACCAGTGGGCTAGAGTAACTAATTTGTATAAGTCACACATAATAATTCTTAACTAGACCATTTTTATTCAGATTGAAAAAACAAAACTTTTGTCCGCTCACCAAGCTCGTACAGTGGGGGGAGAAGAACATTTGTGCGAGATTTACCAGTGGGCTAGAGTAACTAATTGGTATAAGTCACACATACAAATCCTTAACTAGATCTTTTTGTATTCAGATTAAAAAAATATAACCTACGAAACCCTAAGTCCCAAAAACTTTCATCTCCTTCGTCTCCTTTCAATCGAGAACCATTTTGCTCTTCTTCTTCCAATCTCTTCGCCTTTCATCTTCATCTTCTTCAATCTTCTTCAATCTTTTCGCCTTTCATCTTCATCGCTTCGCCTTTCATCTTCATCCCCTTTCAATCAAAGCACAAAATGTCGGCAGATAAGAACGGTGGTAAACGCGTGAAGAAATTCGTTCCCAACGTCTCTCAGAGAGCCGGAGCTTCGTCGCGACCAGTGAACCCTCTACCGCCGCAGTACACCTTCACGCCGGCGGCCCAATCTCTTCCAAATCTGTCGTCACCTCCTATGAACCGTCAACCATCAACGCTAGCAGCAACCATCAATGTCCGAGACTTTCCACCTCCGACACAGCTCTTTCGGAGCACCTCAGAGCAACCACCCGAATGCTCTCCATCTCAAGGTCCGACAATCCATCGACAATCATCTGAACCTCAAGCGCTGCCGACTCCAAGATCTTCCAATTCGAGTGTTCCTCTGCAGAATTCCGACGGTCATAGCAACCACTCAGTCAACCACTTCGAAGATGATACGATTGACGATAATGCACAGTTTCAAGCCGACCTGCAGGATGAGCAACTTAGGGTGCTTGAGGCGCTGCTAAGGGTGTCTAACCGGCATGAGTTTACAACGGTGATGTCTCCGACACGCCCTCAGCTGCCAAACACCACATGGTAAGTGTTTCCATTCCTGTCTAAATTCATGTCTTAATGTGTGTAGTTTTCTTTGTCTCTGTTGATGGTTGGCGATGATGTGTAGTCTTTTGTGTCTCTTGTTATAATTTGTGTCTCTAGTTATGGTTCGTAGAATTACTACAGAAACATGAACAACTTTTTGCTTTATAGTATTTGGGTTTTGTGTTTTGTGTCTAGTAGTTATGTGTCTAGTAGTTATGTCTCTTCTGTGTCTAGTAGTTATGTCTCTTCAGTGTGATTATTTCTGAAATTGCTTGTGTTTGAAAATGTCGGTTTCCATTCCTGTCTAAACGTTAACTTCAATTAAGCATCAAAATCTGGTTTTCTTCGTGTTAACACTGTTGTTAGAGTTTGCTTAAACACAAGTGTTTTTTTTTGTTTTGTTTTTGTACTGATGAAGCTAGATATGTTTTGTTTGTTGTTCTTCTTTTTCAAGATTAGAAAGTTTGTAGTTGTTTGGTTAGTTTACGGTCTTCTTTGTTTTGGTGTAAAGAAGATTATGTACTAGGGAAAGGTTTAGTTCATATCAGGTTTGGATCGTGTCTTCTTTTATTTGTTTTATTTTTGTACTGATGAAGCTAGATATGTTTTGTTTTTGTATTGATGAAATTTGATCTTTATCTATGTACTGAATGATGTCTCAGTCCTTTATGTATGTAACATGTTTTGTATGATGTTGGATTTAGATTGTGGTTTCCTGCGTCTTCTAGTTCTGGTCACTGAAAAGCTTTGAGTGTGATCAATGAAAAGCTCTAAGTTTAGTGTAATTCTCTCTTGGTATTATGTTGCGTCTTCTAGTTCTGGTCACTGAAAAGCTCGTACTTGTTGTCTGACGTTGCTGGTAGAGTTCTTTTTCAAGATTAGAATGTTTGTATTTGTTTGGTTAGTTTACGGTCTTCTTTGTTTTGGTGTAAAGAAGATTATGTGCTAGGGAAAGGTTTAGTTCATATCAGGTTTGGATTGCGTCTTCTTTGTTTTGCTGTAATTGTGAGGTTTTTAATGTTCAATGTACTTATTTGTCTCTGTCTAGGTTTGGCCGTGACAAGGGAAAGCTGACAAGAAAGATCACCAAGGTGTTCACAAAGAAGTTTGATGGTCCATACTACAGTTGGACTGTTGTGCCTCGGGATGGACAGGAAATGTACTTCGTCGAGTTCGCGATACGCATTTCTCTTCTGTCTATGCTATTCTATGCCTTTCTTTCTATTATGTCCACTAACTTGAATCACACTTCTCTTGTAGAAAACGCACACCTGGGATCCCTTAATCTCAGGGGTAGTACAACAACATTTCGAGAGGATTTGTCAAAGGCGAATGAAGGATATGGTAAGCACCGTGAGTACTTCTCGACAACGACCACACTGGATTAACCCAACTCTCTGGACAACAATGACAGAGTGTTGGGACACTGAAGAAGCTCGAGAGAAGAGTAAGACCACATCCGCTGCTCGGAAATCTGACCGTAAAGGCCTTGGTGTGCACAAGCACGTATTAGGCCAAAAGTCATATCAACAAATCCAACAAGAAATGGTAAGTGTAATTTCACTATCTAATACTTTTGAAACTTTCTATTATGTAACAAATTTATATGTTACATTTTCAGGAAGAGGAATTGGGAAGACCGGTTAGTATCGATGAGGTTTTTGTGAAGACTCACACAAACTCAGATGGGATGTTTGTTGATCTGAAGGCTGAGAGGATCGCGCAAATTTACGAGAAGAACTTGCAAGCTAAGATGCAAGAGATCGGGCCTAAAACTTCAGACGGTAGGTCGCAGCAGCGAGAGCTAACCACAGAGGACTACAACGACCTCTTTCTTCAGGTAAATACATGTTATCTTTGGTTTTCTATCCTTTGCGTTTCATAAATATATGTTTTATTTATGCAGTCAACTTTCACGGATGAAAGAGGCAGGCCATATGGAATAGGAAGCCTCGCAGAGTCTCATGTTGGTGGAAAACGCAAGTTCGAGGACAGCTCTTCATCTTTTCAAGATCTGCAAGACAAGTTGGAAGAAGCTCAACGCCAAATAGAAGAACAAGCTGCTTCTAACGCTCGGCGTGAGGCAGAGCTTACCCAACTTGCAGCTGACAACCAAAGCAAGCTTACCCAACTTGCAGCTGACCACAAAGACAAGTTCGAGCATTATTCACTGGTGGAAAGGTATCTTCGTGAAACCGATCCAAAATTTATGGACTACATGGCTTCTTAATCAGGTCGGCAACATGATTTTACACCCTAGTCTATCGTTTTATTTCATGTTTTTGAACTTTAGAACATTAAGTTTTCTTTGTATTGGTTTGTACTTGATATGTTAAAATAATGTATGATGATTTCTTTGTATTAATGTTTTTTCATTTTAACGTGTGTAGTCTTCTTATTAGTTTGCATATGATTTCCAAATTGCTAGGTAATACAAATATGGTACAGTATTACCATTTTGAATTTCGTCAATAAAATCAGTCGCTATGTAGTCGTAAATCAGTCGCTAAATAGTCGCAAATCAGTCGTAAAAGATGACCAAATCACTATTCCGATGAACATATTAGTCGCAAATCAGTCGCCAATATAGACGCATATTAGTCGGGACGTAGTCGCACAATTTCACGACTCTTTAACGACTACAGAAAAAACGACTTCCACACGACACAATATATAGTCGCATGTTGGTCGTTAATTTAGTCGGTACATGGTCGCATATATTTGCGACTAGTATGCGACTGAATTATGTAATCGTACCAAAGTCGCAAATCAGTCGTAAATTTAAGACTGATTTGCGACTACTTGTTTTTACGACTTAACATTTCCGACTATCTCACTTAGTCGTATTGTAGTCGTAAAACCAGTTTTAGCGACTACATTACTACTGTTTATGTAGTCGCGAAAACCATGTTTTCTTGTAGTGTGGCCAAGATATATATATATATATATATTCGTCAAGCAGTAAAACATTAATTTGGTCAAAAAAATAAAAGACCGTGAAGCTGTAGCGATGACATTCATCAACATTCTTCTCCTTAGTTTGATGTCTCAATATAACGTATGTTTTGTGTAATATAGTGTTAATATACTTTGAAAAGTTAAAAGCTTTTTTTTTAATGCAAAAACTTAAAGTTTTCTTTTATAGCTCTTGATCGAGGTCATTGGTCAATAAAATTTATGCCCATTCGAACTACGGACAAACATGCACTGCCAATCCCCGACCCTATTGCTCAGGTCCTGATGTAGTGTTGTGGAAACAAAAAGAAAGCGAGTATAAAGAGTGTTTCGCTCGTCGACAAACTTAGGAACTGATCTAAAACAAATCACCAAAGGTCTCTTTGGTTTCGGCTTGTGTGGTTTTTCCAAGCTGTGTTGAGGTACTCAGTCATTACTCCGCTTACGATAAAGGAAAGATTACCAACGGAAGTGAGTATGATAAAATGGGGCCAATATCAATCTTGCCTTCTATGTGGCGAACGGGATGAATCGAGAGATCGCTTGTTTTTCGCATGTCCATACGTATTGATAAAGTGGGATTTCGTAGATACAGCTTGTAATGCCCCAGACAGCTCGTAGTCATGTGTTCCAAGTTTATTTACGTTCCAAGAGATTTGCTAGTTTACTTCCGCTTTGATACTGAAGACTAGCAATACGGTCACATCATGGTTTACTGCTATAGGTTATGGGAAAGAGTGAGACATCTCAGAAGCCAGATATGGTTAAAGAAATCAGACCTCACACAATGAGTTTTCAAAAAGTCAAAATCTGGATCAAGACAGACAACCACAGGAAGTGTGAAAGGTGATGTGTCAGAACCAAGAAACTCGTATGCTCTAATGTGGCTTAACTTCAACTGTAACATGGATGTGACATCAGAAGGAGAAGAAGATAGAGGCCCATGGTACTTTGACATTGGGGCACTAAGGGGAAGAAATCTGCAACAAACATTGGTTGGCAAATAATGCATATTCTAAAGGCCAAGGGGATCAAGTTGTCGGATGACAAGGTGGAGTGGGACTTAATGGATAAATCTTATCTCACAAGAACGAAGTTCCTCGACGCAAATTGGAGAAAGACCAGATTTTGGATAATTTTGTACCGTCAGAAGTTTGACATCAGATGGAGACCTTCTCACCGTCCCATCTCACCCAAATGTGGACAAAAGATAGAAGGGATAACCCCCTTTCATGTCCAGGTTGTTTTAAGATAATCCAATGGTTTGATCTCAAGATACATCCAATTGACTGAAGACATGTTATGTTGTCTCGCGAAAGAAGCAAGAGAAGATTTTAGGTTTCAACCTCATAGGCCAACCACTGCGGGTCCTAGAGGCTCCTTTGGCCGCGGGTCCAAGCCACGCACACGCGATGAACTAGTTTCGGCCCAAAAACAGCTTGTTCGAATCCCACCTTCAAGCCCACTTCATTTTCTCTTCTAAGAAACCCTAAGAACAACCAAAGCAGGAGTTGAAGACCTATAAATACTTGTTTTACAGACACAATTTCGTAACCTAGATTGTGCCACCTTTAGTTTATTTTTTGCACCAACTTTTTGTTCTTTGTTCTTTGTTTAGGGAGATAGAGATTTCCCTTGAACTTTTTTTGTTTAATCTCTTATCTATTGATTATGCAATTCAGAAACTAGTTTTTGTCTTGCATGGTCGTGACTGAGTAGTTTTCCCGTTGGGTGAAGGGTTCTCAAGGGTCTCTCCTGGATCGATTTATCAATAGGTTTTAGATTATGGTATCGATTAAGATTCTTCGTTCTATCATTATTCTTAAGGCATGTTTGCTTGATTATCTACCTTGAAACTGATCTTAGATATTTTTAGAGCTACAAAAGTACTGGATCTATATGTTTAACCTAGTGTAGACGAGTAAACCCATCACGAGATTTCGAAAGTATACTTGTGGAGGGGTTGTGAGCTTTAACGACTTTTGAGTATAATCACTAACTTTTTGGGCGGAGGGAGACGAAAGCTACTGGTCGAGTAATAAATTTGTAGGTCTAAAGTGTGTACGAAAGTAGACTACACATAGTGTCCGTGTTCCAAGTTCAAGGATCCAAAGACGACAAAAAATCACTTTAAAAACCCTAGCAAAATTCTTATGATTTTTGGCCATGATCCCTACAGAGTTTCCGATTGCCCAACGCTTAGTTTAATTGTTTATGTTTACGTTTTTGCTTTGCTTATTCGTTTAATTTATTTACTTGCTTGCCTTCTTATTTTCTTGTTTAGTTTACAATCTTATTTTGTTTACTCGCTTATTAGTTTACAACCTCGTTTTTACCTACTCGCTTTGCTTACTTGCTTTCTTTACATTCTCTCTTAGTTTACTTTAAATTTCCAGCACTCTTTTCGTGACAAAAACCATAAACCTTATTATCGTTTTAGACTTCCTTACTAACTCTCTTTCTAAGGTTTCGCAGAACATCATTCTCTCCCTGTGGATTGATACCTAAAGTACTACAATGCACGTCTGTGCACTTCCAGAACTTTTAGGTTTACAAATTTAAAACCTGAAGTTTCGGAGATGAATCCGAGAGCATCAAGTTTTTGGCGCCGTTGACGGGTAGGCAATCGTTACTTGTTCTGTCACACTTTAGAGGTTAGTAAATCGACTCTAGAACAAACTTTTTCTTTTTAATTTTTGTTTTTGTTTTTTTCGTTTCAGATTTTGAAACATGAACTTGCCCTGGAGCGAGATCACTACTACGAGCAGGGTTACTATGACCCATCTTATGCTCACTACTCTCACTATTCACACCACTACCATGATTCGTACTATATGGATCGGAAACCGGCACCGAGCAACTACTCTCAAGGACGCAACGAGCCTCCTAACTACCGAGATGAGCCTTTTGCGTCTCTGTATGTCGACTCACGACAAAGTCCTTACGGTCTTCCTCATCAAACATCGGACCAGCACGATGATATCTTGGAAAATAGCATTTTTGCTTCCAAATATTTTTATCTTAAAACCCCTTGGCTCAACCACCAACCTCAACAAACTGATGGAGTTTATGAGAAGCCGATGGTCTACAAGGCACAAATGGAGGATATTCTCAAAGAACTAAGCGAATATATGCACGAAGATGATGGTTTCAACGGAGCAAAACATCAAGAAAAAGAAGGACATGTTTCAATTTCTAGTGACGATGTTATCTCTATTGATTCGTTCGAGAGGTTTGAAGACGACAAACAAGACCACAAGCTGCCTCCACTCGACAAACCAAAGCTCTATTCTCTTTCAGCTCCTCACCACCTCGAGTGTGAGACAAATCTCGTGATGGATGAGACACTAACGGATGCATCCGAGCAACCATTGAAGACGTTTTCTAAGATGAAGGATCCCGGAAAACTTGTTATTCCATGCTCGATCAAGGTAATGAAATTTTGTGATTCCCATTTTATGTACACATGCAGCGGAGATGAACCACTCTTAGACCCTGGAGGAGCTACAAAGAACGTTGAAAATGTTCTAGAAGAAGGTGCACTCGCCACACTAGAGAAAAACATCAAACCGGCAATTTCGACATACAAAAGGATTCCCTTTTATGCACACTCGATCCTTGCTCAAATGAGACGTGGTGGAGACTCAATTGAAGCTAAGGTGAAGCTTAAATGGCCCTTAAGACTCTTCCCTCAATACTCTTCACAGGAAAGACGAAGTGAATACGAGAAACATGACAAACCAAGCAAATCAGCCCGAGACATCTCCGCCGTGGTCGCACCTCCTCCACCCGCGACCAAGCTTTCTTCCACACCGGGCGCGCTTCACCGACCCGCGGCCAAGCCTCCTTTTTCCGCGGCTGCACCTGCTCCACACGTGGCCAGCCCCTGTTTCTCCATTCCTTCGATTGTTCGTGATCTTGCCACACCTTTTCGAGCAAACCTTCTTCACCTTAGATGTTTCACCACTTCAAATCATGAAGGACCATTCCCCCGTGCATCTTCCAATATGATTCGATCGTATGACGTGACGCAAGCCTCATACCCCTCAACGTACAAGCATCCAACACGTTCGCCAATCACGGACAAAACAGAAGAATCATTCTCCAAGGAAGCTCCAAATATGATTTTCCATTGTGATCCCGGAGGAGATCACCATCTCGGACTTGATGACAAAAATCTCTAGTGGGAAAGGCGTGATATGTTTTATACGAAAGATTACATGGTTAAATCAAAGGAGACTTGTTTTTGGACAAGCCCTTTCTTCGAATGAGCTCACGTAGCTACCAACGTCGAGCTAAACGACATTAAACAAAAGCGCTCAATGGGAGGCAACCCATTTCGGTACGTTTTTATTTTTAGTTTTCTTTCTTTTTCTATTGACATTATCTATTTCTTAGTTTCATTTTTCAAGAAAATCTAAAAACACAAAAAATTAAAAAAAAATGAAAAGACAAAAAGATGGAGACACGGTTCAGAACTGCTCGGTCCAGCATGAACCGCAAGGAAGGACTTGACCGCAAAGAGAAGCTCGACTGCGGGTACAGCAGCTCGACCCGCGGAAACTAGCATGTGGCTTCGGTCGCGATCAACCAACCCTGGCGAGGCTTCATGTGACCGCGCACTACAAGAAAACAACGTTTTAGCGACTGCAGCATGAGTCGCTAAAACGTGGATTACGACTAAATAGCGACTAAACCATGTAGTCATTAATAATTAGTCGCTAAAGTTACTATTTAACGACTATTCTATGACTATTTGACCGACTATTTGGGGACTAGTAAAAAATAATTAAAAATATTAAAAATATTTTTATTCATTAAATTAATTACAAAAAACGAAAAAAAAAATTGAAAAAAAGAAGATCGAACCCATCGCCGGCGCCGATGAAACCCATCCGCCGGGAAGCCCAACAAAATCAAGCGGACCTCCCCGACTCCTCCACCTCCTCACCCAACGATCCTGATCCAAAATCACCCATCCAAAAACCATCCTCCGCCGCAATCTCTCCGGATCTGCTCCTCCAAGCCACTCACATGTGGTGAACTAGTTTCAGCCCAAAAACAGCTTGTTCGAAGCCCACCTTCAAGCCCACTTCGTTTTCTCTTCTAAGAAACCCTAAGAACAACCAAAGCAGGAGTTGAAGACCTATAAATACTTATTTTACAGACACAATTTCGTAACCTAGATTGTGCCACCTTTAGTTTACTTTTTGCACCAACTTTTTGTTCTTTGTTCTGTGTTTAGGGAGATAGGGATTTCCCTTGAACCTTTTTGTTTAATCTCTTATCTATTGACTATGCAATTCAGAAACTAGTTTTTGTCTTGCATGGTCGTGACTGAGTAGTTTTTCTGTTTGGGTGAAGGGTTCTCAAGGGGCTCTCATGGATCGATTTATCAGATTAGGGTATCGATTAAGATTCTTCGTTCTATCATTATTCTTAATGCATGTTTGCTTGATTATCTACCTTGCAACTGATCTTAGATATTTTTAGAGCTACGGAAGTACTGGATCTATATGTTTGACCTAGGGTAGACGAGTAAAACCGTCACAAGATTTCGAAAGTATACTTGTGGAGGGGTTGTGAGCGTTAACGACTTTTGAGTATAATCACTAACTTTTTGCGCGGGCGGAGACGAAAGCTACTGGTCGAGTAATAAATTTGTAGGTCTATAGTGTGTTGATATGCTCAATTTAATACCCTAACAGTACTAAAGCAGTAGTTGTAATATAGCTAGGGGTCGAACCACATAAGACTCACAGAAACGCACAATAGATTATATAGAATAGAATTAAGCTAAGCCAAGCAGATGTAATTAAAAACAATGCAGAAATTAAAGGAGTTGTAATTCAATCAGGAAAATATAGGCCCAGGGTTTTTCTCAAGAAATCAATGAATGCAGATAAACTAACTAACAGGATTCAGATTTAGCGCAGTTCTTGAACTCAAATCACTAAAGTATAATTAACCAACTGTCGTTGCGAGAATTATCTAAATCTAAATCCTAGGAATTCCAAATCACTTTGCGAATCCTAAATTCTAAATCAGCTTTAATAACATGTTTGATATGTTCACAAATCAATTAAACCAAATTTCTTTGCGAGTAATCAATTTACTCACCTAGGTTCTATCAGGTAATCAATTGCACAGTCGTGCCTAATCAATTATCCTAAGATCTAAGTTCCAGATTCGTCAACCTAGAATTAGCTTTGAACACAACCTAAGCGAAGAACTAATTCAGATGGTGAATCCTAAACAGATAATTAACCTAGCATTCAGAGAAATCCTTTATGAGAAAACCCTAAACCTAAAGTGGATCTACTCAGACATGGCAATTGAATCAATAGACATAACTGAATAAATCATCAAATAAATAATCAAAGAAGGTTTAAAAGATCTGATCTCGGACAAAGGGAAATCAGACTTGTCTCAAACCAAAGTAATAAAAAGCATAAAAAGGCATAAGCCTAAACAATGGCTGTAAAATCCTATTTATAACCTAAAACACGACTTGGGGTCTTCTTGTAATTATCAGAGTCATCTGGGCACTTTTGCAATTCTCCAAAACTTCATAAAAAGTCGCGGCCCATGATTTCTCGACGGGTGTCGATCGATACCAGGGGGTATCGATCGATGCTTGTCGCTCAGATCGGGCACTTAATCATCAGACTTCACTTTCGCTCCAGAATGCTCCATAGAACTCCAATAATTCCAATAATACTCTAAATGTGCTAAGACCTGTAAAAGACTCTAAAAGACTCCAAAATACTAGAAAAGACTCTATAAAAGGACTTATATCATGGCCTAAACAGGGTAAAAACCATGATATATCAACTCCCCCAGACTTAGCCTTTGCTTGCCCTCAAGCAAATAAAAGACTAAACAGAGAAAGAGGTTTGAAAACGCGGAGACTCCCCTGTTCATGAACCATCGAAATGACCCTTTTTCCAAGCACCCAAATGTCACCAAATCACCTTCATCGCCAGTTTCATTTCTGCAGTTAATATTCAAGAACCTTGTAGACTCTTTACCAGACAATATCATGACAAGGAACCACCCTTTTTCACACTTTTTTGTATCACTTTCTCTCCCCCAGACTTATTTCTTATTATGTTCTCTTTTTTTTATTATTCTTTTCTTTTCAGCTTTGCATATACACATCAAGGTATGAGACGCGAGTATTGATGGTGTTTGCCACCAAATCCCCGGTTCTTCCCTCTAAATGTATCAAAGGATGTAGGCGAATAATGGCATCATAGGAAAATCCTAGCCTCGCTTCCAATCCTTTGTGTGATCATTCCCTCTTAAGTAGAATAATGGGATCGCTGGAAATTTTCCTAACCCTCTACTCAGGAAAAAATCATTTCAATCTTTTATGCTCTTATCTATCAACTTATAACAGGGGAGAGAGATACCATAACACTAAACACATGGGTTCCTTTATCAGATATGAATGATGAATCAAGCTCTATGAACACTAACCACATTGATGAAGTGCAAAAATTGGCTCAGGTTTCAGAAGAACTCTGCTGGAAACATGGATATTTTCTAGTCAACTGGTCAGTCTTTGGATTTTTCATTACTCGATCTAGAACTGATCATGTAACATTGTGCACTCAAAAACAAAATCACATCAATAGGTTCAAGCACAAGATCATTGTCTCCAACTAGTTTTGACTCAATAAAACAACTGACTCTAAGAAAAACAAACACAATGTCAGCAGACACCTCCCCCAGACTTGAACAACACTGTCCCCAGTGTTATCTAGCCTAGAGTAGGTAAAAGAAACGAAGGAGAAGGATAGAACGAAGACAAAACAAGAAATTACCGTTCTGGAACACCGAGTGTCGATCGACACACAGCATGGTATCGATCGATACCATGCTTAGATCGACTTGGTGAACTTCTCATCCGCGATTGGTGTCGATCGATACCAGTGGGGTATTGATCGATGCTTAGGTGATTTTGAGTTGCTCCTTGTTCATCCTGACACAAACTCAAAACAGACGAAAATGAAAACCAAAAATGACTCAAAGACAGACTCACCAGTGGGTTGCCTCCCACCAAGCGCTCGTTTAACGTCAATAGCTTGACTGTAACGCCCTTCAGGCTGGATAAGAGTGAGAGCTTGCATCAAAACAGGCTCCATCACTTGACATTACTAGCTTCAGAGTTCTGCTTAGCATGCTGTCCACAAACTCCTGCAGAACTCGTGAACGTATGTCGTGGTAGGAGGGGGTCTGAAAAGCGTGAGCCAACTCGCGGCTGAGGTTAAAGGTGGGCGACGGATTAGAAGCATTTCTGGAAGAGGAGGCCACACCCTCTGTACAGACGAAAATCGAGAAAACAGAATCACGAGATAGGGTTTTTGCAATTGGATAGAAAACCCATAAATAAAATAGATCCCATTTCTACTCTAGAATGATAAGCTCAAATTAATACCCTAAAAGTACTAAAGCTTTGTCGATTGTAATACTTAGGGATCGAATCCACATAGACTCAAGGAAACACACAATAGATTCTAAGAGTTGAATTAAGCTAAGTGATCAATGCAATTGAAAGCAAATACTTAATTTAAACGAGTTGTAAGTTTGATTGAAGAAAGATAGGTTCGGAGTATTTCTCAGGAAATTAATGAATGCAGATAAACTAACTAATCAGGGTTCAGGTTACGCACGGCTCTTGAACTCAAATCACTAAAGTATAATTGACCAACTCTCGTTGCGAGAATTATCTAAGTCTAAATCCTAGAATTCCAAATCTCTTTGCGAATCTTAAAGTCTAAACCAGCTTTTAGTTCAAGTTTGATTTGTTCACAAAACAACTAAACCAAATCTCTTTGCGAATAGTTATTTTGCTCACCCTAAGTTCTATCAGGTTTCTCATTTAAACTGTCGTGCCTAATCGATTAACCTAAGATCTAAGTTCTAGGTGATCAATCTAGAATTAGCCTTGAGAACAACATATGGTGAAGAGCTAATTCAGATTATGAACCCTAAACAACTAATCAACCTAGCATTCAAAGAAATTCCTTATGAGAACCCTAAACCTAACAAAAGATCTACTCAGACATGGAGATTGAAACAATAAACATGACTGAATTAATACTTGAATAAATAATAAAGAAGAGAGTAAAACAAGGGTTCGAAATCTTCTCTCGAACGAACAGAGTTTCAGACTTGTCTCCCTCAAAAGCTCTCTCACAAAACCAAAGTAGAATAATCTATGTATGAAGCGTAATAGCCAAAGTGGCTGAAAAACCTAATAAATAACCTAAAACATGTTATGGGCTTAATTATAAATAATAAAGTCTTCTGGGGCAATTTGCACTTCCTCAATTCTTCAATAAAGTCGCGATCCTTCTATTTCTTCGATGGGTATCGATCGATACCATAAGTGTATCGATCGATACTCGGGCGATAAATCGGTGTCTCCGCTACAGGATCTCTGCTTGACTCTAAAAAGCTTAAGAATGCTTCAATATCTCCAATAATGCTCCAAACGTACCTAAAACCTGAAAAGACTCTAAAAGACTCCAAAATACTAGAAAGACTCTATAAAAATGACTTATATCATGGCCTAAAACGGGAAAAAACCATGATATATCAACTCCCCCAGACTTAGCATTTGCTTGCCCTCAAGCAAAACAGAAAACTAAACCAGAGAAAGAGGTTTGAAAACACGGAGACTCACCTGTTCATGAACCATCGGGAAGATCCTTTTCCCGAGCACCCAAATGTCACCTAACCAGCTCCAGACCTAACCACCATGTACTTCTCCGTAAACATTCACAGCTTTCCCAGACTCCACACATTATCTCGCAGCATTGTCCAGATAAACCCTCATCGCCAGTTTCATCGCTGCAGTCAATGTTCAAGAACCTTCTAGATTCTTTCCCATACAATATCATGACAAAAGAATTTTCCAATTTTCACACTTTTTGGTATTGTTTTCTGTCCCCCGGACTTGTTTCTCATCATGTTCTTTCTCTTTTTTGTTTTTTAGATCTGCATATACACATTAAGGTCTGAAACGCGAGTATTGATGGTGTTTGCCACCGAATCCCCGGTTCTTCCCTATCTATGTATCAAAGGCGTAGGCGAATAGTGGTATCACGGGAAATTTTCCTAACCTCGCTTTCAACCTTTGTGTGATCGTTCCTTCACAAGTAGAATAATAGAATCGCTGGAAATTTTCCTAGCCCTCTAATCAGAAGAAAGTCAGTTCATCTTTTATGCTCTTATTTATCAACTTATAACAAGGGAGAGAGATACCATTACTTTACACACATGGGTTCCTTTGTCAGATATGAATGATGAATCAAGCCCTGTAAACATCAACTGCATCGATGAAGTGCAAAAATTTGGCTCAGGCTTTAGAAGAACTCTACGTGAGACATGGATGTTTTCTAGTCAACTGGTTAGTCTTTGGATTTTTCATTAGTCGATCTAGAACTGATCCTGTAACACTCTTCACTCAAAAACAAAATCAGAACAATAGGTTCAAGCACAGGATCATCATCTCCAACAGGGTTTTGACTCAATAAAACGAATTTTGACTCAAAACCGACTAACTCTAAGAAAAACAAAAACAATGTCAGCAACTACCTCCCCCAGACTTGAACAACACTGTCCCCAGTGTTATCTACCCTAAGGTTGGTAAAAGAAATCAAGAGAACTAAGTGGACTTTAAAAGAAGAAGAAGTTACCGTTCTAGAACATGGGTATCGACCGACACATGGCCTGTATCGATCGATACTAGGCGTAAGTCGATACTGAACGCTTCTCAACGACAAGTGACAAATGTTGCTTTCAATTATGTCAAGGGATCCGAATGTGACATGGTTAGCACTGTTAAATCACTCAAACACAGGTTAAAAGCTGTAACGCCCGCGTTCCGGAAGAATTGATTATGGAGGAAAAATAATTAATTCGGGTTGTTACGGGGGTGGTATCGATCGATACCAGCATGTATCGATCGACACCAGCCGGGTTTTTCTCCTGGTTGTCTTCTTCTCTTATCTTCTTTCGAGTATAAAAGTCTATCCTTGGAGGATAATACCAGAGTTGGTCACGAGAGAGAAGGAGAAAGAGCGTGAGAGAAGGAGAAAGAGAGAGAGAGAAAGAGAAGCTTGGCGAAGCTTGGATCTTGCGAGATCAAGAGTGTTTGAGCTTGGAGAGAAGCTCGAAGGAGGTTGGAAGAGCTTGGTTTTGGCGGGAACTTGTGAGAAGAGAGGGAGATCGATCTTGAGCTCGGGAAGTTGTTTTAGAGCTCGATCCATCGTGTTTAAGGTGAGTTGTGACCAAAGGTTAGAAACTAAGCTTGCGTGATGCTTTGTTGAGTTGATTGATGCATTTTTTATGGCTTGTATGGCGATTCCTGTGTTTAGGTCTCGTGAACATCGATCGATACCACGTGAGTATCGATCGATACCAGTCCCTTGTCGGTGGACTTGAGTTGTGGTTGTATCGATCGATACCAGGTGTTGGTTTCAGTATCGATCGATACCAGTCCCTTGTCGGGAGTCACGTATTGGTTAGGTATCGATCGACACTATGGGAGTATCGATCGATACCAGTTGTGGCTTTGTGCTGAAAGTTTTAATTGTTGTTAATTAATTCTTGATAATTGTTGTTTGTGCTTATTGGTAGCCTGTTGTTGGGATGATCAATCTCACTCAGCATTTGGTTAGCCAAATGTTGATGCATCACTTTTCTCGATGCAGGTAAAGATAAGGCGTGATCGTGGAATCGAGGCAGTAAAGAGGGGATGATTAGGACACGGGGTTTGCGTCTGTTGTTTGGGTATCGATCGACACTAGGGGAGTATCGATCGATACCAGTTGTTTTTACTGTTATAAAATCGTTAGCTTGTGTAAGCTGTAGTACTTGTGTTTGGAATGTTTAATTAGTACTGTTTAATGTATAATTATTATTGTTTAATCATATCTGCAAAAAAAAAAAAAAAATGCGGTCCTTTCAATTGTGGTATCAGAGCCCATACGGTTCTAGGAGCCTAGGTGGTTCTAGAATAAATTGGGTGTTGTGTGGGGTCTTAGAATCATCCTCTTCGAGCCTTGTGAGATTTCACGGTGAGTATCTTTATTGTGATGATTGTTTTTAGTCTTCTTAGCTTGTGCTTCTGCACGTGTGCAGATGGCTAGAGGGCGTGGTAGAGGTCGTGGCCGTGGTAGGGGTCGTGGCCGTGTACCGGAGGAGCAGGTCGATGAGTCGCGTGCGAGTCAGGTTGGGTCTGAGGGTGTGGCTAGCGTGAGTGCCAGTGTGGCTGGTGTTCCAGCGGGTGCTGCGGGTGTAGCAGCGGATGATGCTCGGGCCCGAGATGATCGCATAGCGGATCTTTTGACGAGGTTGTTGGAGCGGTTACCAGAGAGGGTACCGGCTCAGGCTCCTGTGGTTCCGGTAGTTGTGGAGGCGCAGCCTCAGGTGGCCGCTGCGGTTGCTGAGGAGCTCCCATCCTACCTTAGGATGATGGAGCAGATGCAGAGGATTGGCACGGGGTTCTTCTCTGGTGGTGCTAATCCTGAGGACGCTGATGTGTGGCTGAGGAGGGTAGAGAGGAATTTCCTCTCGAGTATGTGTCCTGCGGGATACCAAGTGGACATCGCGGTCCATTATCTGGAGGGTGATGCGCATCTCTGGTGGAGGGGTATGGCAGCACGGAGACTGCAGGCCGCGATGGTTTGAGCGGATTTTGTGGAGGAGTTTAACTCCAAGTACTTCCCTCAGGAGGCGTTCAACCGGATAGAGTCGAGACTTGCGAGTTTGACTCAGGGGATCGGTCGGTACGCGAGTATGAGGTGGAGTTCAACCGGCTCGGGTCTTATGTTAGACGAGCGGTTGAGAGTGAGTCGGCCCGTGTGCAGAGATTCCTGATGGGTCTTTGGGTTGACTTGAGGAACCGTTGCATGGTGAGGGCTTTTTGCACGGTTGATGAGTTGGTGGAGACTGTAGCCTTGCTTGAGGAGGGTCTGAAGAACGAGGTGGTAGCGGTTACACCGAGTTTTCAGGCGAGATCTGTGCAGCAGCAGTCCGGTCCGAGCAGAGGCGGTAAGCCGATGCAAGGACAGAAGCGGAAGCGGGAGAGCGCTTCGAGAGGTAGTCGTGGTGGTCCGGGTTGCTTTGGTTGCGGGAGCATGGATCACCGAGTGGCGAACTGTCCTCAGAAGGGTGGAGCGCGTGTGGATTCTCGAGTGTGCTATCACTGCAAGGAGACGGGTCACATCAGGCCTCAGTGTCCCCAGTTGCGGCAGAGTGAGACCACGGTGGTGCAGCCCGTCAGGCAGGTGGCATCAGCGCCTCGAGTGTACTCCATCGCCGAGTCCGGAGAGCCGAGTTCCAGGCCGATCAAGGGTATTTTCTTAGACTCATCTAAGTTTAATTCTGTGTTGGGGATTGTTGTGCTCGTCGGGGTGTTAAGGTTCTCGGCACATGTATATGTGCAGGGACCTTGTGTGTTGGAGGTGTAGAGTGTCATGTGTTGTTTGACACGGGAGCATCGCATTGCTTCGTTTCCCCGGAGTTGGCCGAGAAGGCTAACCTTCGAAGCGAGCCCGGTGTGAGTTTGGGTTTCATGGAGGTTGCCGGAGGGAAGCTCCTGAGGATTAACGGTCGAGTGCGAGACGTGGATGTTCGGGTAGCAGGAGAGTCCATGCCTGCTGATTTGATTATTTGCTCCGTGGAGCTGTACGATGTCATCTTGGGCATGGATTGGCTCGGGAAGTTCAGAGTGCATCTGGACTGTCACCGAGGGCGAGTCGAGTTCGACCAGGGGAAAGGGAAGTGGGTGTATCAAGGTGTGAGACCGACTTCCGGGAGTCTCGTGATCTCGGTTGTGGACGCGGAGAGTCTGATCGAGAGAGGTTGCGAGGCGTATTTGGCTACCATTTCCTTGCCGGAGGCCGTCGGTGCAGGATATTCGGGTGGTTTGTGAGTTCCAGGATGTGTTCCAGTCGTTGCAGGGGTTGCCACCATCTAGGTCGGATCCTTTCACGATCGAGTTGGAACCAGGAATGGCACCGATATCCAGGGCTCCTTATAGGATGGCTCCCGCAGAGATGGCAGAGCTGAAGAAGCAGTTGGCGGAGTTGTTGAACAAGGGGTTTATTCGTCCGAGTTCTTCACCGTGGGGAGCACCGGTGTTGTTCGTGAAGAAGAAGAACGGGAGTTTTTGGTTGTGTATTGATTACCGGGGACTTAACCGAGTCACAGTGAAGAACAGGTATCCTCTTCCTCGGATTAATGAGTTGTTGGATCAGTTGAGAGGGGCTACTTGGTTCTCCAAGATTGACTTGGCGTCGGGATATCATCAGATTCCCATCGATGAGGTAGATATCCGGAAGACGGCTTTCAGATCTCGTTATGGCCACTACGAGTTTGTTGTGATGCCATTTGGGTTGACAAATGCACCGGCTGCATTTATGAGATTGATGAACAGCGTTTTCCAGGAGTATCTGGATGAGTCCGTGATTATTTTTATCGATGATATATTGGTGTATTCGAGGAGCCGGGAGGAGCATGAGGTGCATCTGCGTGAGGTTCTTTCGAAGCTGCGGGAACAGAAGTTGTTTGCTAAGTTGAGCAAGTGTAGCTTCTGGGAGCGGGAGATCGGTTTCTGGGTCACATTGTCTCTGCGGAGGGAGTGTCGGTAGATCCGGAGAAGATCCAGGCCATTAGTACTTGGCCGAGGCCGAGGAATGCTACTGAGATTCGGAGTTTTCTCGGGTTGGCAGGGTATTATCGGCGGTTCGTCAAGGGTTTCGCGAGTTTGGCTAAGTCTATGACGAAGCTGACGGGAAAGGATGTTCCTTTCGTGTGGTCCTCGGAGTGTGAGGAGAGTTTCGTGGGGCTGAAGGCCATGTTGTCTAGTACTCCAGTATTGGCGTTGCCTGAGTCGGACGAGCCTTACGTGGTGTACACCGATGCGTCGGGAGTGGGTCTTGGTTGTGTGTTGATGCAGCGGGGGAAGGTTTTTCTCCTGGTTGTCTTCTTCTCTTATCTTCTTTCGAGTATAAAAGTCTATCATTGGAGGATAAGACCAGAGTTGGTCGCGAGAGAGAAGGAGAAAGAGCGTGAGAGAAGGACAAAGAGAGAGAGAGAAAGAGAAGCTTGGCGAAGCTTGGATCTTGCGAGATCAAGAGTGTTTGAGCTTGGAGAGAAGCTCGAAGGAGGTTGGAAGAGCTTGGTTTTGGCGGGAGTGAGAAGAGAGGGAGATCGATCTTGAGCTCGGAAAGTTGTTTTAGAGCTCGATTCATCGTGTTTAAGGTGAGTTGTGACCAAAGGTTAGCAACTAAGCTTGCGTGATGCTTTGTTGAGTTGATTGATGCATTTTTTATGGCTTGTATGGCGATTCCTGTGTTTAGGTCTCGTGAGCATCGATCGATACCACGTGAGTATCGATCGATACCAGTCCCTTGTCGGTGGACTTGAGTTGTGGTTGTATCGATCGATACCAGGTGTTGGTTTCAGTATCGATCGATACCAGTCCCTTGTCGGGAGTCGCGTGTTGTGGCTTTGTGCTGAAAGTTTTAATTGTTGTTAATTAATTCTTTATAATTGTTGTTTGTGCTTATTGGTAGCCTGTTGTTGGGATGATCAATCTCACTCAGCATTTGGTTAGCCAAATGTTGATGCATCACTTTTGTCGATGCAGGTAAAGATAAGGCGTGATCGTGGAATCGAGGCAGTGAAGAGGGGATGATTAGGACTCGGGGTTTGCGTCTGTTGTTTGGGTATCGATCGACACTAGGGGAGTATCGATCGATACCAGTTGTTTTTACTGTTATAAAATCGTTAGCTTGTGTAAGCTGTAGTACTTGTGTTTGGAATGTTTAATTAGTACTGTTTAATGTATAATTATTATTGTTTAATCATATCTGCAAAAAAAAAACAATGCGTTCCTTTCAAAAGCAACAAGATATCATAATGCATAATCCAACAAAGTTCAAAATCAAAACAAGCTGACAAAACAAACTCAAAAATTCAAAAGAGAAAAGAAAAAGAAAAGTGAACCAGATAGAAAAGAGGACTAATCCTTATCAGAATCATCATCTCCAGCTGTGTGAGATGGTCCCACTCCTGATGGTGAGCGTGGGCGAGATGGTGCAATACAACCGCACCGAGAGAGTGTCAAAATGGTGTTCCAGATACTCTGGAAACTCTCAACCACGTACCTCTGAAAGGTGTCTGTATCCATAGGAAGCGCAGGTGGTGGTGAAAGAATACTCGCAGAAGGTGGAGGATGGCGTGCATGTCGAGATCGACCTCCAGCAAGGTCAGGTACCGGCTCATCCTTAGCAGCAGTACTCTATTGACTGGTGCACGACGTCGAGTAGCAGGCGCAGCTATCAACAGATCCTCAGTAGGCTCAAAGCGCAGCTGCTGTGGAGTGTCACCAATGTCCGTCAGCCCTATGTTGGGGAGCTGAACCAGAAAATCTCCATCTGCTGTAGAGAAGTACCAACGTAGCTGAGGTTTCAGCCACCTCAGGTTCTGCAAATGCTGCTCATCCATGAGAACGCGTGTAGTGGAGATGGAGCAACTCGAAGATAGGAGTGAGAAGACTCCCAACAGACTCGGTCTTCCTAGTTGTGCCCCTCGTGCTCTTTCCCACAAATGGCTTGGTCTTCAAGGAGACCAAGTGATGTGCAAAAACAGATCCCATGTTGACCTCTGCCAGCTCTGGCCACTCATAATCCTCGCCTGGAATGATGTCCCTAATAGCCAAGGCCAGCACCAAAAGCTCAGAGACTCTCATCTTGTTCGGCTCCATCTTGCACAGAAAGGTGTTGCTTAGAATCCTAACCAAGCAACGCAGGAATGGGTGACGCACATCCATTTGAGTGGATGTCCTAGAGTGATAAACACCAGTCCCAAAATGCGTCCAGAAGGTATGCACGTCAGGGTGTGAAACAGGAAGCGCAACTCTCCTAAAGGCTCTCTGAAAGCCATAGATGTCACAAAGATCAGGAAGTGGTAACCTGTATCTCACACCGCGAATCATGAAGGTCAAGGTACCCTCATGCGCGTCCCTGAGGACCTCGTCTCTGTAGCAGACGCGAACTGTCACCATGAACTAACGAACCAAGTCTGGGAATAAGTCGTACTGCTGTGTGGCAATAGTGCCCAGACCAATCCTACCGAGCAAACACTGGAGCTCACCGTCTAGACCCAAACGACGCATGGTGACTCTATCAACGAAACGAGTGGGTTGCACATCAATCCCCAGCCATCCGTTGTAGTGCAACGTATCATAATCATCCCAGTTGTCAGAGACAGGCATGTAGATGCAGTATGTGCTCTCAACGATCTCTCTATATGTTCCCTCCCAAACTCTGTTGCAAGGGATCCTGGCCTTCTCGTTCCTCTTAGGCCAAGGAGCTCTACATGTGACACTAGGAGCCACAGGGTCAGCAAGAGCAGCGGGTGGTAGTGAAGGCTCTGCCACTGGTGGTGGTGGGATGTTGCGCAAGGAAGTATGTGGAAGCTCAAGATGTTCTGACGCTCCATCAATCCGAACTTAGTAGTGGTCATTGCCTAGGCAACCGTTCACTACACCTCTCCGCCAATGTAAACCATCCCATATCTTGACACGTTGAAACATGTGGAATTCCGTTGGGCGCGGGTTGGAGCTTGATGCATCATCCGTTTGATTTCTCTTCCGAGTAGACATCTGCAATCAAAGACAAAGAACACAGCAAATACAGAATAAGCACCAAGTCCAACAACACAGCAACAATGAGCAATCATTTTCTCAAAATCTCATTACTGCACGCAGGGTATCGATCGATACCCTGGCGATTTCGATCCTAGAATCTCAAAATTCATCAAATCCGCAATTTCAAGCATACAAGCATAAGTGTGGGTTCAAAATTCCTCTAGAACAACTTAGGTAACGCAGATTTATCCGATATATCAAGTTCTAGAAGGCAAAATGTCAAAATCCCAAACCTTGTGTCCATGGAGTGAAAAAGGAAAATTGTGTTTCATACCTTGCAGATCGAGAGAATGGATGATAGAAATAGATAGAGGACGAAAATCCAACAAGGTTAGGCACCGGAATCACTCAAATCCGTGAAGAAACGAAGATTTGTTGAATTTGGAATTTGGTTTTCGGAGATGTATCGAACGATGGGAACTGTGGAGAAGAGAGAAAACCCGAGGGTTTTAAAAGAAAACTTACATGTGCGTGGGGTATCGATCGATACCCAGGTGGTATCGATCCATACTGAGGCGATTTGGTCGATGCAAGTTCTGCTTCTCCTCGTTTAATCTGATCCACCAAGAACACAAGACACAAAAACGAAAAATAAAAAGAAAAAGACTTATATACAGACTCACCAGTGGGTTGCCTCCCACCAAGCGCTCGTTTAATGTCATTAGCTTGATTGTACCGCCGTTCAGGCAGTGGGTGCATCATCCAGAGGCATCATGTGTCATTCTGGAATCTCGGTTTTCGCCCAATAGTATTTCACCCTTTGTCCATTGACAGTGAACTCATCGCCCGAAGGATTTGTCAGGACAATTGCACCATGTGGTCTAACTTCCTTGACTGTGAAAGGACCTGACTGATATATCATGGTTTTTACCCTGTTTAAGCCATGATATGAGTCCTTTTATAGAGTCTTTTCTAGTGTTTTGTAGTATTTTAGAGTCTTTTGCAGGTTATAGCACGTTTGGAGCTTAATTGGAATTATTGGAGCTTTCTGGAGCATTCTGGAGCGAAACTGAAGTCTGATGACTAAGTGCCCGATCTGAGCAACAAGCATCGATCGATACCCCCTGGTATCGATCGACACTCATCGAGAATTCATGGGCCGCGACTTTTTCCAAGACTTAAAGAATTGCAAAAGTGCCCAGAAGACTTTGATAATTACAAGAAGACCCCAAGTCGTGATTTAGGTTATAAATAGGATTTTACAGCCATTGTTTAGGCTATGCTTTATTTTGCTTTAGTTTAAGAGAGATTTTGGTGAGAGACAAGTCTGGTTTCCCTTCGTCCGAGATCAGATCTCAAAACATTTGTTTCTCTTTCTGATTTTATATAGAGTATTTATTCAAACATATCTATTGATTTAATCTTCATGTCTGAGTAGATCACCTGTTAGGTTTAGGGTTTTCTCATAGAATTGAATGCTAGGTTGATTATCTGTTAGGATTCACTATCTGATTAGTTCTTCACCTTAGGTTGTTCTCAAAGCTAATTCTAGATTGATCACCTAGAACTTAGATCTTAGGATAATTGATTAGGCATGAGAGTGCGATTAATTACCTGATAGAACCTAGGTGAGCAAATTAATTATTCGCAAAGAGATTTGGTTTAATTAATTTGTGAACATATCAAACTTGAACTTTAAAGCTGATTTAGAATTTAGGATTCGCAAAGAGATTTGGAATTTCTAAGATTTAGATTTAGATAGTTAATTATATTTTAGTGATTTGAGTTCTAGAACAGTGTTTAATCTGAATCCTGTTAGTTAATTAGGCTGCATTCATTGATTTCCTGAGAAATACCCTGAACCTATCTGCCTCCAATTGAACTTACAAACGCTTTTTCTGTTTCCTGTTTTCAATTACATCTTCTGGTTTAGCTTGTTTCAGATCTATATAATCTATTGAGTGATTCTTGAGTTCTTGTGTTCGACCCCTTGATTTACTGCAGCAACTGCTTTAGTACTATTTAGGGTATTAAATTGAGCATATCAATTTTGGCGCCGTTGCCGGGGACTCAATTTCGCCGTTAGATTTTAGCTAAGAAATTCGTCTAAATCGCCCGAGTATCGATCGATACCCTTGAGTATCGGTCGATACCCGTCGTAAATTTCAGTAACTTACGCTCTTTACTTCTGTTTTCAGGTGCATGCCTAATCGAGAAACCAGAAGCAAAAAGAGCACTCCGCTAGTTGATCTATCACTGGAACAGCTAGCACACGTGGAACGCACAAACAGGAAAGCAAAGAAATCAGCTAAGATGAACAACAATCAAGTGGGGTTGGTTCGTGATGCTGCTGGAGCTTACAGAGACCAACAGGGTCGGTTGTGCAATGAGCAAGGACAACTTCTGGATGGAGAGGGGATTGTCATTCCACCTGCTCCTGTTGTCGCTGAGAATGTCGCTGGGAACGCGGACAATGCTGTGGTTAATCGTGGAAGAACGATTGGTGAGTACAACAGGCCAGAGCAGTTTTTCGCCAATCGGTCAGCGATTCGTCCTCCTGCGTATGAGCGGAATGACTTTGAGCTGAAACCTGCTTACTACACTCTAGTAGGACAGCATCTCTTCTATGGTCTTCCTCATGAACATCCAATGGACCATGTAGAGAAGTTCGAGGATTTGGTCACTAACATCAAGAACAATGGAGTGTCCTACGACTACCTCTTCTGCAAACTCTTCCCCTACTCTCTAGGTGGAGATGCTACTTACTAGCTGAGGCAGCTACCTGCTGGATCGATGACTAATTGGGAGGACACTAAGAGGGCCTTCCTGATTAACTTCTACGATGATGGACGATCTGAAGACCTGAGGAATAAGATCTCCACTTTTTCTCAAGGACCTGCTGAGGCGTTCAAGGCTGCTTGGACAAGATTCAGATCGTACCAAAGAGATTGTCCACATCATGGATACTCTGATGTGCAGCTGCTGGGTATTTTCTTCAGAGGAGTAGATTGGAGATATCAGATGGGTCTGGACGCTTCCAGCAATGGTAATTTCAACACCAGATATCCTGAGGATGCTATTGTGTTGATTGAGAACTTTGCCTCTAGTAGTAGCACCAAGAGCGCAGATTTCGAGCGCAAGAGGCTGGCTGGTAATCAGGATGGGTCGCAGATCGCTGAAGTTAAGGCTCAGCTGGATTATATGCATAGTCTTCTGCTGGGAAAGACAACAAAGGCTGTCCATTTTGCTGAAGATGTTGAGGTTTTCAATGAAAGTGAAGCAGAAGATGTCAACTACATTGGTGGTTCTGGCTTTCAGGGACAGAGGAACCAATTCAACAACAATCGGAGCTTCAACAACAACTTCCAGCAAGGAGGATTTAACCAAAAACCTGCCCAGAACAGCGGTTACACTAGGAACTACGGAAGTTCTTCTTACGAACCTGTACCTGCTAAAACATCAGAGAACAAGATTGAGGCCATGCTTGAAACACTTGTTCAAGGACAGCAACAAATCACAGTGACCTTCAATGGTAAGATGGATGCCATGTACAAAGATCTAAGTGGAAGGATCGATGCTCTCGGTATTGGTCAGAAGAAGCTGGAAACTCAGGTAGCTCAGACTTCAGAAGGTTCAAGAAGACAAGAAGGTTTTCTTCCAGGAAAAGGAGAGAACCCAAGGGCACACATCAATGCCATTACCTTGAGAAGTGGTAAAGAGGTCACTTCACGAGCAAAAGTGGACCAACCTGCTGTGAATTTCGAGTGGTCTGACGATGAAGACACTGAAATCGCCAGAGCATCGATCGACACCACCCACCATCGATCGACACCGATCAAAATTTTCACACGGGAAAACTCAAAATCCCGTGTATCGATCGATACCCCCCCTGTATCGATCGATACCGAACCTGGAGACGATGCAGCAGTCGAGGTTGTGAAGGAGAAGCCTAAAGCAGTACCCGAGAGGGTCTACATACCGAGGATACCCTATCCCAGAGCTCTTGGGAAGACTAAGAAGGAGATAGAGGACACTAAATGCAAGGAAATTTTAGACAAGCTGGTTGTTGAACTTCCTTTCATCGATGCTATCAAAACTTCTGCAGCCTTCAGGAGATATGTCAAGAAGATGGTGTCCAGCAATGTGAACCTTGAAGATGGTTGTCTGATGATCACTCATGAGTGCAGTGCAATCCTAAACAACAGGATCCCAACGAAATTACCAGATCCAGGGAACTTTGTCTTGGATTGCACAATCGCTATTGACATGTTTGAGCGTTCTCTGTGTGACCTTGGCTCAAGTGTCAACCTCATGCCATACTCGGTTGCTAAGAGAATGGGAATGACAGACTTCACTTCTACGAGAATCTCGCTGATACTCGCTGATCGTTCAGTTAGACTTCCAGAAGGATTGCTCGAGGATGTTCCGATTATGATTGGGAATTGCTTAATCCCAACTGATTTCATTGTCTTGGAGTATGATTCGGAACCCAGAGATCATCTCATCTTGGGAAGGCCATTCCTAGCAATAGCTGGTGCTCTGATTGATTGCAGGAATGGGAAGATATCTCTTAACATTGGTGAGTTGGTCATGACCTTTAACATGGAGAAGCTGATGAAGAGACCAACCATCGATGGACAGACTTTCTTCGTTGATACCTTCTGCGATATTGCTGAGGAGTACTTCTTGGAGATGCATCCTGAGGACCCATTGGAGAGAGCACTGGTCTGTTCAGCTGAGTCAGAAGTTGATTCGACTGATGCTGCAGCTGAATACGGGAAGCTGCTCGATTCAGCACTACCAGTATCGATCGATACCCACCTGGTATCGATCGATACCCTGCGGCCAGAAAGAATCTTGGCCGAAACAACTAAGCAAGCTGCTGGGCTTGGAGATTGGAGCGAGGAGAAAGCTCCTAAAGTGGAACTCAAACCACTTCCTGCGAATCTGAGGTATGGTTTTCTTGGTCCTAATTCCACGTTCCCTGTAATCCTTAATGCTTATTTGAACAACGCAGAGGTCACCTTACTGCTAAGCAAGCTGCGCAAGTATCGCAAAGCTCTTGGCTATTCTCTTGATGATATTTCAGGTATATCACCGGGCCTGTGCATGCATAGGATTCATCTTGAGGACGAGTCAAAGGCTTCAATTGAGCATCAAAGGAGGCTGAATCCAAACCTGAAGGAGGTGGTTAAGAAAGAGGTCATGAAACTCTTGGATGCAGGAGTTATCTATGCCATCTCAAATAGCTCTTGGGCCAGTCCAGTGCACGTTGTTCCTAAGAAAGGAGGGATAACTGTGGTGAAGAATGACAAGGATGAGATGATTCCTACAAGGACTATCACTGGACATCGAATGTGCATTGACTACAGGAAGTTGAATGCAGCTACACGGAAAGATCACTTCCCATTGCCATTCATTGACCAGATGCTAGAGAGATTGGCTAGCCATCCCTACTACTGTTTCCTTGATGGGTATTCAGGTTTTTTCCATATTCCTATCCATCCAGATGACCAAGGGAAGACCACCTTCACCTGTCCCTATGGCACATTCGCATACAGGAGAATGCCATTTGGATTGTGCAACGCACCAGCCACTTTTCAGAGGTGCATGATGTCTATCTTCACAGACATGATTGAAGATTTCATGGAAGTGTTCATGGATGATTTTTCAGTATATGGATCATCATTCAAGGACTGTTTGGCTAACTTGTGCAAGGTGCTACAGAGATGTGAAGAGAAACACTTGGTCCTTAATTGGGAAAAGTGTCATTTTATGGTTCAGGATGGCATTGTACTTGGGCACAAGGTCTCTGAAGCTGGGATCGAAGTTGACAAAGCCAAGATTCAGGTCATGACAAGTCTCCAACCACCAACTTCTGTGAAGGACATTCAGAGTTTCCTTGGTCATGCTGGGTTTTACAGGAGGTTTATCAAGGACTTCTCCAAGATAGCACGCCCAATCACTGCTTTGCTGTGCAAGGAGATCAAATTTGATTTCACACCTGATTGTCTTGCAGCCTTTGAGGATATCAAAAAGGCTTTGGTGAGTGCTCCTGTTGTGCAACCTCCTGATTGGACTCTGCCTTTTGAGATCATGTGTGATGCCAGTGACTTTGCTGTGGGGTCGGTTCTGGGTCAGAGGAAAGACAGGAAGCTGCACGTCATCTACTATGCCAGCAGGACTTTGGATGATGCTCAGAGGAATTACAGCACCATAGAGAAGGAACTACTTGCTGTTGTCTTCTCCTTTGAGAAATTCCGATCTTACTTGATTGGGAGCAAGGTGGTTTTTCATACTGATCATGCTGCTCTCAAGTATCTGATGAATAACAAGGATCTCAAACCTCGTCTTTGCCGTTGGGTTCTTTTGCTACAAGGATTTGACATTGAGGTTAAGGACAAGAAAGGCACAGAGAATGGAGTCGCTGACCATCTCTCGCGGATGCGGATCGATGCAGACGTCCCTATTGATGATCAACTACCTGAGGAAGCCATCTACTTCATTGAAATTGGGCTTCAAATGAATTTCGCAGAGAATCAGCAATTTTCACGAGTTGCAGGTTTCGGTATCGATCGATACCCTGCTGGTATCGGTCGATACCCTGGCGATTCCGAAACTGTTTTCATCGTTTATCATTCTGGTGCTTCTAAACACTATCTCGTCGCTGCAGTAGATTCTGATAGTCCATGGTACGCTGATATTGCCAATTACCTCGCTGCAGATGCAGAGCCAAGACACCTCAATAAGTATGAC
Organism: Eutrema yunnanense; assembly: GCA_002933935.1. Classification (NCBI taxonomy): domain Eukaryota; kingdom Viridiplantae; phylum Streptophyta; class Magnoliopsida; order Brassicales; family Brassicaceae; genus Eutrema; species Eutrema yunnanense. Next base: position 255,148 of record PKML01064956.1, on the reverse strand, counting down.
AAGAAGAAGTTCATGCGCGACATAAGGAGATTCTTTTGGGATGAACCTTATTTGTACAAGCATTGTTCTGATGGTATATACAGGAGATGCGTTGCTGAATCAGAGGTTCCAGATGTTTTGTTTCATTGCCATGGATCAGACTATGCTGGACACTTTGCCACTTTCAAGACAGTATCCAAAGCTCTTCAAGCAGGCTTCTGGTGGCCTACCATGTTTAAGGATGCTCATGCTTTCGTCTCACAGTGCGACGCTTTTCAGAGGAGAGGGAAGATCAGTAAGAGACATGAGATGCCACAAAATTTCATCCTTGAGGTTGAAGTTTTCGATTGCTGGGGCATCGACTTTATGGGTCCTTTTCCATCTTCACACAAGAAGAACTACATCCTGGTTGCTGTGGACTATGTGTCCAAATGGGTGGAAGCGATAGCTAGTGAGAAAAATGACTCTGCAGTGGTTCTTAAGCTGTTTAAGACCATCATTTTTCCTCGCTTTGGAGTACCTCGAATTGTGATAAGTGATGGTGGCTCTCACTTTATCAACAAGGTTTTCGAGAGGTTGTTGAAGAAGTATGGTGTGAACCATCGTGTAGCTACTCCATATCACCCTCAGATAAGTGGGCAAGTTGAAGTCTCCAACAGGCAGATCAAGGAGATTTTGGAGAAGACAGTGAATGCCTCTAGGAAGGATTGGTCTACGAAGTTGGATGATGCACTATGGGCATACATGACTGCTTTCAAGACACCGCTGGGTACTACACCTTTCCAAATGCTGTATGGGAAAGCATGTCATCTTCCAGTGGAGATTGAGCACAAGGCTGCATGGGCAACAAAGATGCTGAACTTCGACATCAAGCCTGCTGCTGAGAGGAGGTTGATTCAGCTGAACGAGCTGGATGAGATCAGGCACCACGCTTATGAGAACTTGAAGCTGTACAAGGAGAGAACCAAGGCTTATCATGATAAGAAGATCATCTCCAGACACTTCGAGCCTAACGACCAGGTACTTCTGTATAACTCTCGTTTGCAATTGTTTCCTGGTAAACTACGTTCATGTTGGTCAGGTCCCTTCACAATCAAAGAGGTCAGACCACATGGTGTTGTAGTGCTGATCAATCGCAAAGGCGAGGAATTCACTGTCAATGGACAAAGAGTGAAACACTATTGGGCGAAAGCCGAGATTCCAACAGGGCAGATAATGCCTTTGGATGATGCACCAACAGCCTGAATGGCGTTACAGTCAAGCTATTGACGTTAAACGAGCGCTTGGTGGGAGGCAACCCACTGGTGAGTCTGTCTTTGAATCGTTTTCCCTTTTATTTTCGTTCATTTTGTGTTTGTGTCAGGATAGAACAAAGAGCAAACTCAAAATCGCCCAAGCGTCGATCGATACCCCATTGGTATCGATCGACACTAATCGCGGATGAAATTTCACCAAGTCGATCTAAGCATGGTATCGATCGATACAATGCCGTGTGTCGATCGACACCAACTGTTCCAGAACGGTAAATTCTTGTTTCTCTTCGTTCTATCCTTTTCTTTTGTTTCTTTTACCTACTCTAGGCTAGATAACACTGGGGACAGTGTTGTTTAAGTCTGGGGGAGGTGTCTGCTGACATTGTTTTTGTTTTTTTTAGAGTCAGTCGTTTTATCGAGTCAAAATTGTTTTATTGAGTCAAAACCTGTTGGAGATAATGATCTTGTGCTTGAACCTATTGATTTGATTTTGTTTTTGAGTGCACAGTGTTACAGGACCAGCTCTAAATCGACTAATAAAAAATCCAAAGACTGACAAGTTGACTAGAAAACATCTATGTCTCCAGCAGAGTTCTTCTGAAACCTGAGCCAAATTTTGCACTTCATCAATGTGGTTAGTGTTCATAGAGCTTGATTCATCATTCATATCTGATAAAGGAACCCATGTGTTTAGAGTTATGGTATCTCTCTCCCCTGTTATAAGTTGATAAATAAGAGCATAAAAGATTGAAATGATTTTCTTCTGAGTAGAGGGTTAGGAAAATTTCCAGCGATCCCATTATTCTACTTAAGAGGGAATGATCACACAAAGGATTGGAAGCGAGGCTAGGATTTTCCTATGATGCCATTATTCGCCTACATCCTTTGATACATAGAGAGGGAAGAACCGGGGATTTGGTGGCAAACACCATCAATACTCGCGTCTCATACCTTGATGTGTATATGCAAAGCTAAAAAAAAATAAAAAGAACATAATAAGAAATAAGTCTGGGGGAGAGAAATTGATACAAAAAGTGTGAAAAAGGGTGGTTCCTTTGTTATGATATTGTCTGGTAAAGAGTCTAGAAGGTTCTTGAATATTAACTGCAGAGATGAAACTGGCGATGAGGGCTTTACTTGAACAATGCTGTGGGATTTTGTGTGGAGTCTGGAAAAGCTGCGAATGTCTACGGAGAAGTACATGGTGGTTAGATCGAAAGCTGATCAGGTGACATTTGGGTACTTGGGAAAATGGTCTTTTCGATGGTTCAGGAACAGGTGAGTCTCTACGTTTTCAAACCTCTTTCTCTGTTTAGTCTTTCATTTGCTTGAGGGCAAGCAAAGGCTAAGTCTGGGGGAGTTGATATATCATGGTTTTTACCCTGTTTAGACCATGATATAAGTCCTTTTCATAGAGTCTTTCTATTGTTTTGTAGTCTTTTAGAGTCTTTTACAGGTCATAGCACATTTGGAGGATTATTGGAGTTATTGGAACTTATTGGAGCAGTTTGGAGCAGAAGCAGAAGTTGTGTCGCCAAGAACCTGATTCCACGACAGGCATCGATCGATACCACCTTGGTATCGATCGATACTCGACGAGGCAGACACGACATCGCGACTTAATGAAGAGTTGAAGAATTGCAATTTGGTCCAGAAGTTTCTGATAATTACAAGAAGACCCCAGATCGTGTTTTTAGGTTATAAATAGGATTTTACAGCAATTGTTTAGGCTATGCTTTATTTTGCTTTAGTTTAAGAGAGATTTTGGTGAGAGACAAGTCTGGTTTCCCTTCGTCCGAGATCAGATCTCAAAACCTTTGTTTCTCTTTCTGATTTTATATAGAGTATTTATTCAAACATGTTTATTGATTTAATCTCCATGTCTGAGTAGATCACCTGTTAGGTTTAGGGTTTTCTCATAGGGATTTCTTTGAATGCTAGGTTGATTATCTGTTAGGATTCACTATCTGATTAGTTCTTCACCTTAGGTTGTTCTCAAAGCTAATTCTAGATTGATCACCTAGAACTTAGATCTTAGGATAATTGATTAGGCACGAGAGTGCGATTAATTATCTGATAGAACCTAGGTGAGAAAATTAATTATTCGCAAAGAGATTTGGTTTAATTAATTTGTGAACATATCAAACTTGAACTTTAAAGCTGATTTAGAATTTAGGATTCGCAAAGAGATTTGGAACTCCTAGGATTTAGATTTAGATAGTTTTCGCAACGAGAGTTGGTTAATTATATTTTAGTGATTTGAGTTCTAGAACAGTGCTTAATCTGAATCCTTGTTAGTTAATTAGGCTGCATTCATTGATTTCCTGAGAAATACCCTGAACCTATCTGCCTCCAATTGAACTTACAAACGTTTTTTATGTTTCCTGTTTTCAATTACATCTTCTGGTTTAGCTTGTTTCGGATCTATATAATCTATTGAGTGATTCTTGAGTTCTTGTGTTCGACCCCTTGATTTACTGCAGCAACTGCTTTAGTACTATTTAGGGTATTAAATTGAGCATATCACTGACCAACGAGAACGCAATTTACCAGGAAACAAATGCAAACGAGAGTTATACAGAAGTACCTGATCATTGGGTTCAAAGTGTGTGGAAATGATTTTCTTGTCATGGTACCCCTTAGTCCTCTCCTTGTACAACTTCGAGTTCTCATAGGCAAGATGCCAAATCTCATCGAGCTCATTTAGCTTGATCAATCGCTTCTCAGCAGCAGACTTGATGTCGAAATTCAGCAACTTTGTAGCCCATGCTGCCTTATGCTCGATTTCTACTGGAAGATGGCACGCTTTTCCATACAGAAATTGAAACGGTGTAGTCCCAAGTGGTGTCTTGAAAGCAGTCCTGTAAGCCCAAAGTGCGTCATCCAGCTTCACAGACCAATCTTTCCTGGTAACATTCACTGTCTTCTCCATAATCTCCTTGATCTGCCTGTTGGAAACCTCAACTTATCCACTGGTCTGAGGGTGATAAGAAGTAGCAACACGATGATTCACACCATACTTTTTCAGCAACCTCTCGAAAATCTTGTTGATAAAGTGAGAGCCACCATCACTTATCACAATTCGAGGTACTCCAAATCGAGGGAAAATGATGGTCTTAAACAGCTTAAGGACCACTGAAGAATCATTGGTTCTGCTAGCAATGGCTTCAACCCACTTAGTGATAAATAGGATTTTACCTACTTTAGAATCAATCATAAATACACATGTCATTGTAGTGTTTTAGGTGTCAATCCAATCTAGGGTCTAGTTCAATGCAATAAGAATACAAGGGACTATCTAATTCAAGCAAACAAAGTGGTTTGAGTTTAAGTTCTAACAACCTATTTCAATTTGAACAAGTAAACAAGATTAAATAACTTAAACGAGATTTAGAAATAAATAAATGCAAGCCCTTGGATGAGGTTATTGATTTTGGATCCTTCCATGATCTATCTAGATGTCATTTTACACAAACAAGCAATTCCCTTAGCCTAGAACACTTAAACAAGATTAAGCCACTCTCATGGTCTTAATCACTTTGTTAATCATACAAATCATCATTTGTGATAGGATGATTAACAAGCAATAAACATAGGCTCATATGGCCCTAATGCTCCTTAGACAACTACTTTCATAGGCTAAGAAAGCAAAATCCCTTATTTGGTTCTTTGGGGAATTTCATCGAACACCTTGTGTGCATGAAATTCCCTAAGATCTAGATTAACTATATCTAGCCTAATCTAGCATTGTGAACACCAAATAAGAGAGGGAAGATGTAAACTAAGTCCTAGACATCAAGATCTACCACAAAATTCTCCTAATCTACCTCATCCATGAGCTCTAAAAAGAACTACTCACTAATCATGAAGAACACACATAATCTTGTGAAAGAGGTGATGTTAATCATGATTAGGGAATAGGAATATGAAAGATTAGAGAAAGAACACAAGATATAAACTTAAACTTGCATAAAAAGTGAATGATCTCTCTTACAAATCACAAGAACAAGGTTTTTAGCCTAAGAAAAGGGATAAGCAAAGAGATAGATCAAGAAAATAGGGTTTTTGGCCTAAAATAGTGAAAAGGGGTGAACCGGGTCGACCCGAGACAAATCGGGTACCAATCCGGTTCAAAATGGGTCAAATATGGTCTTGAGTAGCTCAATACCGAGGTCACTGCTCGGTATTGAACATCGGTATTGGACCTGGGTTTATGAGGATGGTGGTGGTGTATAACCTTCGGTAAAACCATGATATCTCCTGGAATACAAGTCCGAACGGCCTCAAACCACCTCCTGTGGACAGATAGCACACTGTGCTACAACTTTTGTGAATATAACAGAGGCTAATTCGGATTGGAGACCCTTTGTTCAGCCAGTTCTTTTAGGCATGTCTGGGGGCTTCGGCCAGACGGACATACGCTCAGTAAAACAACCGTATCTAACTAACCACATATCTGAATGACCTAGAACCACCTCCTGTAGTCAAATAACTTCTTTGGCTACAACCTTTTTGAATATCATGGAGGCAAATTCGGATTTTAGACCCCTCGTTCGGTTGAGCTCGACTGGTTTGGGTGTAAAACAGTCATGAGGGTCAATACCGACGTCACTCCTCGGTACAACATGTCGGTACTAAGGATATTTCCCCCCTGTTTCAATACCGATGTGTTGTACCGACTTGTGACGTCGGTATTACTGCTTTGGTGAATACCGATGTCACTCCTCGGTACAACAACTCGGTATTGAGCGAAACTGTCTCAGCTGGCGGATATGTCTTTAGTGAATCGGCCATAACTCCTGAACCTTACATCCGAATGACCTGAGTCCAACTCCTGTAAACAGCTAACTGGTCCCTATACAACTCTTATGAAGACAGTTTGAGTTGATTCATACCGGAAGGCCTTTGTTTTGCCGGTTCTTTGGACGGTGTCATCTTCTCTAGCTCGGCCAGACAGATATACCTTCAGTAAATCCGTCTTATCTCCCTATCCATACGTCCAAATAACCCGATTCAAACTCCTGTTAACAGATAACTCTCTGGGATACAACTCTCATGAAGGTTATCGAGGATGAATCTGCTTGGAGATCATCCGTCTGACCAGTTCTTTCGGGCGCTCCGGATGGATTCTCTCTTCCCTTTAGCCCCAAATCACTAAACGTCACCAAGTGCCTCCAATTTCCTAGAAAAACACTCCAAAACATGAAAAGACTCACTAGGACCTAATGCAAACACCTAATACTCTAAATGAGACAAAACAAATAAGAAATGCTATGAAACCCCATGCATATGAGATGAAACCTAAGCTAAATGAATGCATGAGAAGGGTAAAATATGAGGATATCATCTCCCCCAAACTTACTCATTTGCTTGTCCTCAAACAAAAACATCATTAAAAGAATCCAAGTCCAAGTGCAAGCTCTAAGGTGCGATCAAACATGTCTACTCAAAATGAGCTAGCCATGTCCATCCTTACATGAATCAAGCCTAAGCTTCAACTTACACAAGCTTTCCTATCATTCAATCATTTGACATTCAATTAGCAGTTTCTAGTGGATCATGCTCATGCAATGCAAACAAACTCATTTGGTTAAGGATAAAGTTTTGAGACAAAGATGATCTCAATACATGTGGCGGTTTCCGAACAAGGGATCTCTCATTGAAGGAATGAACTTTGGCAAAATGCTAAGGGTGAAAAGCAATTGATGCATACAAGGCTAGACTTCCATCTACCCAATGCCCCATTACAAAATCGACCCTAATTCTAAATCCACAAAGAAGCAATCCTAGCTACCCTTCACGAGGCATTTTTGCCTTCTTATGTCTCATCTCTTCATCATCCTTCTTTTCTTTAAGCGCCTAGGGGGTTTCTTCTTCAACCAATGGTTTGGCTTCCATTACTTTACTTGCTTTAGCTCCTCCTTTAGCTTCTTAAGTCTCTTTCATTTTTCTTCATGTCTAAGCTTAGCCATTTTGGCTTCTTTTCTTTCTTTTTCAAGCTAGAGACTATCTTTTTAAAACTTAGAGCTAACCCAAATATATTATTGCCAACCAAATCAAACTTATCGCTTCCCCCAATCATTCTCCCAAATCTCTTTCTTTCTCTCCACTTTTCCAATCCCAACATCCTTCATTCTTTCCTTATCATCCATTTCTCGCGCCCTAATTACCAACCTATCTAACATAGCCTAATCTAGCTCATTGATGTGCGAGCTAGTTCTACATGAAAGCCTTTCCTTGTCGCTCTAGACCCAACACTTTTTGTTAAGTCCATTCAAAAACAAGGCCTCACAACGCTCACTAAACATGTAGGCTTGAAAGAAGGTTGGGTTCAAGGTGGGGTGAACCATTCCAAAGATGGGAATTGGCTACTTGGGCCAACAAGAGTGGTAAAAAGGAATAAGATGACCCAAGTATGTATGCGGAATCCATGAGTTCACTATGCAATGCATGAACACGATAATTAATGTGTCAAAGTTAAGGTTCTCACTTAGATAGGATTGGATTCAAATCGAAACTTGCTTCGGCTAAGACCTAAGTAATGAGACATGAAATCCAAACATGGTTCGACCTTGATTTCACACACGGGATCTAAAGCATAGAACTTAAACTCTTAAAACGACACTTTACAAGGAGAAGTTATCCTAGTTCCCTATGCACATGCAATGCATTATCTCCATGCTATGCATCTAGACTAAATCCTACATGAAGTGCAAAAAAATTAAAATTTATTGAAAATGCATGATATGCATGAGACTCAAGATGCAAAAAGCAAAACAAGATCACCAAAAACAAAGTTAGATAACACACAAACCCTCCCCCAAACTTAAATTACACAGTCCCTTGTGTAAGAGAAGCATAATAGAAAGCTAAACAATGGATGAAAGAAAGAAAGAAGATATGATTCTAAATGCTATGTACAAAGTTTGGAGTATTACCTTGGAAATGAATAGAGGGAACGAGAGTGATCACCTCAATCCTACACCCCTTTGTCCTTAAGTCCATGACCATTAGACCATCAAGAACCTATGCACACTAAGCAAACCCATCAAAAAGGACAAGGACACATAGAAAGACATAAAAGAAAGTATGTACAATGATAAGCTTGGGGTGTCTCCCAAGAGCACTTTGTTTAAAGTCACTAAGTTTGACTTTGGTTACCCTTTTAGGCGGGTGAGAGGGGAGTGTGAGCACTCCAAGGCGGATCTTTGAGTTCAAGTTTGAGCACCTTGCTCATTACCTCTTCAAGACCGGCTTCCCCTTTCTCCTTGAGCTCGGGTGTGAGGATTGCTTTGACCGAGGCAAAGGATTTGGATCGCCTTTTGCATTTGATCTTGTACTCAATCACTCCATCCTTGTGCTTCCATGGAGTGAGAGTCATCATAGAAGGGTGGCTTGGCTCGGACCTAGACCCATCAAGCTTGCTTGATCCGTTTCCCATCTTAGCCTTGGCCTTACTACCCTCAACGTCATTCTCCATTGTGGTGGGAGGAAGCGGTTCCAAATAAGTGATCATGCCAACTTCCGAAGCTTCCTTGTCATTACCATAACCCAAATATTTTCTCTCAAGAGACTTCTCTTCCTCTTCATAGACCTTTGGGGGTGGAGCTTCTTCAACCATCACACAACTACCCACATATCTCACTTCTTCTTCACGAAACTCATCATCCTTCATGGTAATTGTGCCACAAAGCTTGTTGGAAGAAGTCCTCATAGGGTAATATACTTTATCATCCACATTCAAGAGAACTACCATTTGATCTTTGAAATCCATTCTAGCACCGGTAGTAAGTAAGAATGGGGTTCCAAGGAGTAGTGGGAGCTTGTTGGTCTTCTTCATTTCCATGACAACGAAGTCTGTTGGGACTATGCAATCCCCAACTTTAAGTGGATAGTCTTCGAGGAGACCAAGTGGCTTCCTTGAAGAAGCATCTCCAAAAGTGATAGGTGATGGGTGATAGGTGAGGTTTCTTATCCCTAGACTCTTGAACATCTCTCGGGACATGACATTCACACTTGAACCGGAGTCACACAAAGCATCCTCAACGTCTAAATCACCAAGAGAGCAAGTGATGGAGAACTTACCGTGATTCCCAAGCTTGGGGAGAGACTTAGGCTCAATCCTTGTCTTGCTTGGTGAATCAACCAAATTGACAATACCCTTGTCATCAACCATGGTCACGTCCTCATCCTTCTCAAGGGTCACTCCCCCCACCTTGTTCCTCAATGTCCACATTGAGCTTCAAGGTGACGTCTCTAGGGGGAAGGTCTATGGCTTGTGAACCATAAAGTAGAAGCTCAATTTCTCTAATAGCGGCTTCATTCTCATCATTTGAGTATATAGCGTTGCAATACTCACGTTGGCTCTCATCGACTTTTCCTTTGAGTTTCTCCATGGGATTACAAGTGAGGGAACTTCTTTTAGCATTTTGTTCCTCCAAGTGTTTGATCTTTGAGGACATGGATTCAAGCTTTTTGTAGAGGTCATCGTAAGAGCAATCGACCTTAGTGTGAATCTCGACTTGACCCTTTAGTAATTGTTGAAATATCCCATTCACATCAAAGTCTTGGCTTCCTTGGAAATGTTCTTGGAACCATACCCTTGAGGTGGGAAGTTATACTCTTGGCCTTGAGGTCGTTGGTCTTGAAAGCTTTGGTGATTGGGGTTGACAATCTTGTTGTAACCGCCTTGTCCTCCCACAAAGTAAACCTCTTCTTTGTTTCTATCAATCTCTCCAACGAATTTGATGGACTTTTGGGTTGTTTGTATAAGCTTGTCCATCTTTTCATTAAGGTCTTTAATCGTTCTTGTACTTTGGTCTTCATAATTTTTAACCCCTCTTGAAGAACTTTCAAAGTCTTCTCCATAAGTCCCATCACTTTGGGCAAGGTTGTCAACAAGCTTTTGTCCTTCTTCAACGTCCTTCCCCATGAAATTTCCATTTCTTGCGGTGTCAAGGATCATTCTCATATTTGGCAATACACCTCGGTATAGAGTACTCAATAGAGATTCATCGGAGAACCCATGGTGTGGACATGCCATTGTATAGCCCTTGAATCTCTCCCATGCTGCACAAAAGCTCTCATTTCCTCTTTGAGTGAAGCTAGAAATCTGGTTTCTTATCTTGGATGTCCTTGAAGTGGAGAATAACTTTGCTAAAAAGATATCCTTGCACTTATCCCAAGAGTTGACGGTTCTGTGAGGCAATGTCTTTTCCCAATGGCGAGCCTTGTCGCCAAGAGTGCATCCTCCGAGACACCGTTCATCTTTACCAAGTCACACATACGGTCAAAGTTATCGAGATGATCAAGTGTATCCTCCACGGGCAGCCCATGATACTAGTCTCCTTGGAGCATGGATATCAAGCTTGCCTTGATTTCAAAATCTACATTCTCCAAGAGTGGTGGATGTATACCATTCCTATTCCCATACCGGTTTGGTGCATCACCAGCTCCTATTGGTCTATGTGCTCTAGGTGCTTGATCCATAGTGATTCACAACCTTGCTAGACGTACAACTCTCTAATGTTTGCTTTCCTTCTTGCTCTATTCCAACGGTTCAAGAGATGAATGTTGTACCTATATGAAAAGAGAAAACTAGATAGAGAGATTAGTAAACAAAGAAAACAAAAAAGCTTGATATCAAAAAGAATCTAAATCCTATTGACCAAACTAGAACCCAAAATCGGCAACGACACCAATTGATAAATAGGATTTTACCTACTTAAGAATCAATCCTAAATACATATGTCATTGTAGTGTTTTAGGTGTCAATCCAATCTAGGGTCTAGTTCAATGCAACAAGAATACAAGACACTCTCTAATTCAAGCAAACAAAGTGGTTTGAGTTTAAGTTCTAGCAACCTAATTCAATTTGAACAAGTAAACAAGATTAAATAGCTTAAACGAGATTTAGAAATTAATAAAAGCAAGCCCTTGGATGAGTTTATTGATTTTGGATCCTTACATGATCTATCTAGATGTCATTTCACACAAACAAGCAATTCCCTTAGCCTAGAACACTTAAACAAGATTAAGCCACTCTCATGGTCTTAATCACTTTGTTAATCATACAAATCAAGAACAAACCATCGTTTGTGATAGGATGATTAACAAGCAATAAACATAGGCTCCTATGGCCCTAATGCTCCTTAGACAACTACTTTCATAGGCTAAGAAAGCAAAATCCCTTATTTGGTTCTTTGGAGAATTTCATCGAACACCTTGTGTGCATGAAATTTCCTAAGATCTAGATTAACTATATCTAGCCTAATCTAGCATTTTGAACACCAAATAAGAGAGGGAAGATGTAAACTAAGTCCTAGACATCAAGATCTACCACGAAATTCCCCTAATCTACCTCATCCATGAGCTCTAAAAAGAACTACTCACTAATCATGAAGAACACACCTAATCTTGTGAAAGAGGTGATGTTAATCATGATTAGGGAATAGGAATATGAAAGATTAGAGAAAGAACACAAGATATAAACTTAAACTTGCATAAAAAGTGAATGATCTCTCTTACAAATCACAAGAACAAGGTTTTTAGCCTAAGAAAAGGGATAAGCAAAGAGATAGATCAAGAAAATAGGGTTTTTGGCCTAAAATAGTGAAAAGGGGTGAACCGGGTCGACCCGAGACAAATCAGGTACCAATCCGGTTCAAAATGGGTCAAATATGGTCTTGAGTAGCTCAATACCGAGGTCACTGCTCGGTATTGAACATCGGTATTGGACCTGGGTTTATGAGGATGGTGGTGGTGTATAACCTTCGGTAAAACCATGATATCTCCTGGAATACAAGTCCGAACGGCCTCAAACCACCTCCTGTGGACAGATAGCACACTGTGCTACAACTTTTGTGAATATAACAGAGGCTAATTCGGATTGGAGACCCTTTGTTCAGCAAGTTCGTTTAGGCATGTCTGGGGGCTTCGGCCAGACGGACATACGCTCAGTAAAACAACCGTATCTAACTAACCACATATCTGAATGACCTGTAACCACCTCCTATAGTCAGATAACTCCTTTGGCTACAACGTTTGTGAATATCATCGAGGCTAATTCGGATTGTAGACCACTCGTTCGGCAAGATATTTTAGACACCTCGGGTGAGCTCGGCTGGTTTGGGTGAGAAACAGTCCTGAGGGTCAATACCGACGTCACTCCTCGGTACAATATGTCGGTACTAAGGGGATTTTCCCCCTGTTTCAATACCGACGTGTTATACCAACTCGTGACGTCGGTATTACTGCTTTGGTGAATACCGATGTCACTCCTCGGTACAACAACTCAGTATTGAGCGAAACTGTCTCGGCTGGCGGATATATCTTTAGTTAATCAGCCATAACTCCTGAACCTGACATCTGAATGACCTGAATCCAACTCCTGTAAACATATAACTGGTCCTTCTACAACTATTATAAAGATAGTTTGAGTTGATTCATAACGGAAGGCCTTCGTTTTGCCGGTTCTTTGGACGGTGTCATCTTCTCTCGGCCAGACGGACATACCTTCAATAAATCCGTCTTATCTCCCTATCAATACGTCCAAATAACCCGATTCAAACTCCTGTGAACAGATTACTCTCTGGGCTACAATTCTCATTAAGGTTATTGAAGATGAATCTGCTTGGAGATCCTCCGTCTGACCAGTTCTTTCAAGCGCTCCGGATGGATTCTCTCTTCCCTTTAGCCCCAAATCTCCACACGTCACCAAGTGCCTCCAATTACCTAGAAAAACACTCCAAAACATGCAAAGACTCACTAGGACCTAATGCAAACACCTAATACTCTAAATGAGACAAAACAAATAAGAAATGCTATGAAACCCCATGCATATGAGATGAAACCTAAGCTAAATGAATGCATGAGAAGGGTAAAATATGAGGATATCACTTAGACACATAATCCACAGTAACCAAGATGTATGTGTTTCCATATGACGAAGGAAAGGGACCCATAAAATCGATGCCCCAACAATCAAAAATCTCAACCTCAAGGATGAAATTATGTGGCATCTCATGTTTTTCTACTGATCTTCCCTCTCCTCTGACATGAATCGCACTGCGAAATGAAGGTATGAGCATCCTTAAACATAGTAGGCCACCAGAAGCATGCTTGAAGAACCTTGGACACTGTCTTGAAAGTAGCAAAGTGTCCAGCATATTCAGATCCATGACAATGAAACAAAACATTAGTTACTTCTGATTCAGCAATGCATCTCCTGTAGATACCATCATAACAGTGCTTGTACATGTAAGGTTCATCCCAAAAGAATCGCCTTATGTCGTGCATAAATTTCTTTTTGTCATATTTCTTGAGGTGCTTTGGTTCTGCATCTGCAGCGAGGTATTTGGCAATGTCAGCATACCATGGTTGATTAGAATCGGCTGCAGCGACTAGATACGCTTCAGAAGCACCAATGTGTTCAATAGTCAAAACAGGTTCGGAAATCGCAGGGTATCGACCGATACTAGGTGAGTGTCGATCGATACCGAAACCTGCAATTCGTGGGAATTGCTGAGTTTCGGCGAAACCCATTTGAAAATCAGTTTCAATGAAGTAAATGGACTCTTCTGGTAGTTGATCATCAATAGGCACATCTGCATCGATCTGAATCCTCGAAAGATGGTCAGCAACTCCGTTCTCTATTCCTTTCTTGTCCTGAACCTCTATGTCAAAACCTTGGAGCAAAAGGACCCAACGACAAAGGCGAGGCTTGAGATCCTTATTCTGCATTAGATATTTGAGAGCCGCATGATCAGTATGAACAATCACTTTGCTCTCAATCAGGTATGATCGAAATTTCTCAAAGGAGAAAACAACTGCAAGTACAATACTAACTAGCGATGCTATAATTAGAATACTGAAGACAAAACTAGCCATCATCCGACCGATTATGAGTAAAAGTATGCAACTAGTTTCGATATGATTTGAAGTGCTTTTTTATCTTTGGGTGTATAGATGATAAGTTAAAGACGGTATATATACTAAACAGAGGCTATGCAAAATAAAAAAGTTAATTTAAAGTGATATGATATCCGATTAAAGTGTATATTGTTCTCGAAATAGATTAATTCATTTTTCACATATACAAATGCAATTAATATAGTCATCTTGATTTGTACAAATGTGGATAAAGAAAAAAGAGAAATTGATCAAAATAGCACTTTTTGAAAACTTTCTGATCAAACCCGCACCCTAATAAAAAAACATCATTTTTAGCATTTATTAAAGAGCCAAAAAACCATTTTATCCTTAATTTACTTACATTTATTATTAAAATAAAATACAAAAGAAATTTACCCAAATTTTTTTCTTTCTTTCCTGATCTAAATCTGGGAATTTAGCGATCTCATCAATCATCGCCGATCATCTATTTTGCGATCTCATCAATCATCACCGATCATCTCTCGATCATCATCAATCATCATCTATTTCAGGCATGACCCAAAGAATCACGTCACCATCGCTGTCGTCATCATCTTCTTCTCAGGTGGCTGAAACGAACGAGATTCTCGTGAAGCAGATTCGTGTCTATCAGAACGAAAACGTGCGATTCGGCTCTTTTCAACAATGGTTAGTCTCGGAAGAGCTCTATGTTCTGATTTTTTTTCTGCATCAATCATCACCATCACAATCTCGATCCACCTGATTTCTTAATCGATACAATGAGATTCTTGAGTTTTTTTACCTACACAGCTCGTTAGGGAACTTATGATATAAATAACTATTGGATTCTAAACAAAACTGTTAAATGTTTCTGAGCTTTGGCCCTAATGGTGGTTGGTTGGATATTGTTTTTGATTTTTGGTTGAGAACTGCTTTTATTATGTGTTCGCAAATATTTTTGCTGTTGATTTTGCCTACCTAGAAGGTTTTGTTTTTTATTCAATTACGTTTTCATAGTATCGTTCATATGCGATTTAGCATGAGATGATCATTAATACATACCAGTCCAGAGATGATGAGATTGTTAGAGATTGGAAGTGTTGTCATGTCAACCTTGCAAGTATATAGGATCATCTTCTCATTGGATATAAGCCCCACATAACTGATTATACAAAAGACGTCCATAGACGGCTGCGTTAGTTTGACCTGGAAACTGAATCAGCGTACATGTGTCAGTCGTTTTATTTGAAACGCGTTTCTGTGGTCGCTGGTCGTGAAATCATAAGTTTCTACCAACACAAGAGACCAGACCACCTTGAGTCCTTGACCTTGTGATCAATCTCTTAAACGAGAAGCAAATATAACATCAAAAAAAAATCTTATTAATAAATATACAGACTTTGAAGCTTTCCAAAAGTCATATATCATTTCGTCTTCAGCTCTCCTACCTCTATAATCCTAATGCATACAAAAACTAAATGGCTCATCAGCAACAAGGTTAGTCATTTCTTATTATTATATACAAATTTGATGTTAAGGTTAGTAATTTCGTATATATTAACTGTTTGTTTCGAACAAAATATGCAGAAATGAAGCAGACATTGAGAGAGGCACCGTACGTGACGGCGCCGCCACCACCGATGGGTTACCTGGTGATGATGAATGGCTCTCCCCAAACTGTGCAACAGCCTACTCAGAGCAACAAAGGCAGCGATGGATTTTTACGTGGATGGTATTATTCTTTGTTTACCTTGGATGGTATTATTTTTACGTGGATGGTATTATTCCAGACATATATATATATATATATATATATATATATGTGTGGTAATGAGATTTATCCCGGGGCTTGATTCGTCGATTGTAGATAATGCGGGAGTGATTGTGAACCCAAAGGGAGAAATGAAATGTACTGTGTTATCCATTTCTCTTACAAAACTCATGATCAAACACGTTTTGGGATCACATAGATTTGTTTTCTGAGACACATATGGATGGGGTTTTGTTTTGTGGCTTTAGGTTCTGCGATTACTGGACCGATTGGGAAAGAGTGTGCGGATCTCTGGCCAAGGATTGCAAGTGCTGCTAACGCCATCGTTTAGTCACTTTAGTGGTTATCTTCTTCAAACATAACTCAATGCAGTTTGGAAACGAAACATGTTGTTTTTGGGTGTTTTCAAGTAGAGACAAGAATCCTTTGTGAGCTTTCAGACGTGGTTTGTAAGAGATTTTGCTTAGTTTTTCCAGTTTCTGGTTTTACTTCATGGAAATATTTTTATATTTTAAGTAAAAGAAAGCTTAGTCTATACGGATTACATTGGACTTGAAGTTTTTAACAGTTGACTTAGTTGCATTCAATTGAAGTTAATTGACAAGACAAAGTCTATATAAAACCAGAATGTCAAAATCGAAAGTCAGAATTTACATTTCACACCACACCAATACAAAACATACATATGATCACTACAAGAAAGGATAATTTTTTATCATTTAGGAAAGTTTTTCCTAAATACGTTATATATGTTCCTAAATACGTTTCATTTCCAGAAAATATCATTTTTCATCATTTAGGAAGACTTTTCTAAATACGTTATATATGTTCCTAAATGGTTCCTAAATACGTTTCATTTCCAGAAAGGATTATTTTTCATTATCTTTCTTTTTTTGTGTAGTCAAACAACAACACATACACATGTTCTGATGCTTCATTTACGCATGATAATCTACTAGTTAATATAGTCTTTTAGAGTTTTTCATGTTTCTTGTTCATTTACGAAGGCTTTCATAAATTAGTTATATATGTTCCGAAATGGTTCATAAATACGTTTCATTTCAAGGAAATGATCATTTTTCTTCATTTGTATATTTCTTTCTAAATACATTTAGGAAGGCTTTCCTAAATACGTTATATATGTTCCTAAATGGTTCCTAAATACGTTTCATTTCCATAAATGATCAAAATCGAAAGTCATAATTTACATTTCACACCACACCAATACAAAACATACATATGGTCACTACAAGAAAGGATCATTTTTCATCATTTAGGAAGGTTTTCCTAAATATGTTATATATGTTCATAAATACGTTTCATTTCCAGAAAATATCATTTTCATCATTTAGGAAGACTTTTCTAAATACGTTATATATATTCCTAAATACGTTTCATTTCCATAAAATATCATTTTTCATCATTTAGAAAGGCTTTCCTAAATACGTTATAAATGGTTCCTAAATACGTTACATTTCCAGAAAGGATCATTTTTCATTATCTTTCTTTTTTTGTGTAGTCAAACAACAACACATGTTCTGATACTTCATTTACGCATGATAATCAACTAATTAATATAGTCTTTTAGAGTTTTTCCTGTTTCTTGTTCATTTACGAAGGCTTTCATAAATTAGTTATATATGTTCCGAAATGGGTCCTAAATACGTTTCATTTCAAAGAAATGATCATTTTTCATCATTTGTATATTTCTTTCTAAATACATTTAGGAAGGCTTTCCTAAATACGTTATATATGTTCCTAAATGATTCCTAAATACGTTTCATTTCCAGAAATGATCAATTTTCATCATTTAGGAAGGTTTTCCTAAATACGTTATATATGTTCCTAAATACGTTTCATTTCCAGAAAATATCAGTTTTTCATCATTTAGGAAGGCTTTCCTAAATACGTTATATATGTTCCTAAATGGTTCCTAAATACACTTCATTTCCAGAAATGATCATTTTTCATTATCTTTCTTTTTTTGTGTAGTCAAACAACAACACATGTTATGATGCTTCATTTACGCATGATAATCAACAGTTAATATACTCTTTTAGAGTTTTTCATGTTTCTTGTTCATTTACGAATGCTTTCATAAATTAGTTATATATGTTCTGAAATGGTTCCTAAATACGTTTCATTTCAAAGAAATGATCATTTTTCATCATTTGTATATTTCATTCTAAATACGTTTAGGAAGGCTTTCCTAAATACGTTATATATGTTTTTAAATGGTTCCTAAATACGTTTCATTTCCAGAAATGATCATTTTTCATCATTTATGAAGGTTTTCTTAAATATGTTATATATGTTCCTAAATACGTTTCATTTCTAGAAAATATCATTTTTCATCATTTAGGAAGACTTTACTAATTACGTTATATATGTTCCTAAATGGTTCCTAAATACGTTTCATTTCTAGAGAGGATCATTGTTCATTATCTTTCTTTTTTTGTGTAGTCAAACAACAACACATGTTCTGATGCTTCATTTACGTATTATAATCAACAGTTAATATAGTCTTTTAAAGTTTTTCCGGTTTCTTGTTCATTTACGAAGGCTTTCATAAATTAGTTATATATGTTCCGAAATGGTTCCTAAATACGTTTCATTTCAAGGAAATGATCATTTTTCATCATTTGTATATTTCTTTCTAAATACGTTTAGGAAGGCTTTTCTAAATACGTTATATATGTTTCTAAATGGTTCCTAAATACATTTCATTTTCACCATTTAGGAAGGTTTTCCTAAATACGTTTTATATGTTCCTAAATACGTTTCGTTTCCAGAAAATATCTTTTTTTCATCATTTAGGAAGGCTTTCCTAAATACGTTTCATTTACAGAAATGATCATTTTTCATTAACTTTCTTTTTTTGTGTGTAGTCAAACAACAACACATGTTCTGATGCTTCATTTACGCATGATAATCAACAGTTAATATAGTATTTTAGAGTTTTTCCTGTTTCATGTTCATTTACAAAGGCTTTCATAAATTAGTTATATATGTTCCGAAATAGTTCCTAAATACGTTTCATTTCAAGGACATGATCATTTTTCATCATTTGTATATTTCTTTCTAAATACGTTTAGGAATGCTTTCCTAAATACGTTATATATGTTCCTAAATGGTTCCTAAATACGTTTCATTTCCAGAAATGATCATTTTTCATCATTTAGGAAGGTTTTCCTAAATACGTTATATATGTTCCTAAATACGTTTCACTTCCAGAAAATATCATTTTCATCATTTAGGAATGCTTTCCTAAATACGTTATATATGTTCCTAAATTGTTCCTAAATACGTTTCATTTCCAGAAATGATTATTTTTCATCATTTAGGAAGGTTTTCCTAAATACGTTATATATGTTCCTAAATACGTTTCATTTCCAGAAAACATCATTTTTCATCATTTAGGAAGGTTTTCCTAAATACGTTATATATGTTCCTAAATACGTTATATATGTTCCTAAATACGTTTTATTGATCATTTCTTTGAAAAATGATGAAAGGAAAAAATCAAATCAAATCAAAAATGTTTCCTAAATATGTTATATATGATAACAATTCTTTTTGTTTAGTCGCTGATTTCTGAATCCTTTTCTTTTCCTGACCATTTGGTTTTTGCAGTGACAATGACGTCTTTCTAACGAGAGATTGCTTGGCTTACTCCAGGATCAAGCCTTTGGTGAATCAGATCGAGACACATCCTTACTTCCAACGCGATTCTCTTGTCAAATTCTACCAGAAGCACGGTATTTGTGTCACCGATTATACTCTTCTAGGAGGTGCCACGACGAACCCAGAGTGGTTTGGTATCGTGTCATGTCTGGATGACCCATATAATAATAAAGGAATTTGGTGAATGGTTGATTCCAAAATATTTCACATGTTGCACCATTAGAGAAAACACAAAGCAAAATTGTAAGTTGTGAGTGTTATACAATTGAGAAAACAAATTAGCATGAAACATGAAAGATCATTTATACATTAACAACAATTTTTGAAATCATGAATTTTTAAGTACAAAAAAGACTAAGAAGCTGCATGCTTGTATTTTGTCTAAGCAAACCAGATGACATGGCTCTTGTATTGGACACATGTTGTCATCACAGGTTTCTTAACGATTTAGAGAAATCTTACTAAAACAATTATGAAGGCTTTCGTGGAGGGTTTATGAATGCTTCTTAAGAGTTTAGAAATTACTGCTTGGTCAAATATAAATTTAGCAAGTTTTATACACTTTTAGAAAAACTTTCATAGATTTATGGAAACGTTTCTTAATGTTTTAAAAAATCAACTTAAACATTTAAGAAGTCCTTCTAAATTTTTAGGAAGACCTCACTAAATTTTTAGGAAGACATTCCTAAATATATAAGAACCCTTACTAAAACTTTTTTTTTTTAATCGTCTGAGTATTATTAATGTAACGCCCGCGTTCCGGAAGAATTGATTATGGAGGAAAAATAATTAATTCGGGTTGTTCCGGGGGTGGTATCGATCGATACCAGCATGTATCGATCGACACCAGCCGGGTTTTTCTCCTGGTTTTCTTCTTCTCTTATCTTCTTTCGAGTATAAAAGTCTATCCTTGGAGGATAAGACCAGAGTTGGTCGCGAGAGAGAAGGAGAAAGAGCGTGAGAGAAGGAGAAAGAGAGAGAGAGAGAAAGAGAAGCTTGGCGAAGCTTGGATCTTGCGAGATCAAGAGTGTTTGAGCTTGGAGAGAAGCTCGAAGGAGGTTGGAAGAGCTTGGTTTTGGCGGGAACTTGTGAGAAGAGAGGGAGATCGATCTTGAGCTCGGAAAGTTGTTTTAGAGCTCGATCCATCGTGTTTAAGGTGAGTTGTGACCAAAGGTTAGCAACTAAGCTTGTGTGATGCTTTGTTGAGTTGATTGATGCATTTTTTATGGCTTGTATGGCGATTCCTGTGTTTAGGTCTCGTGAGCATCGATCGATACCACGTGAGTGTCGATCGATACCAGTCCCTTGTCGGTGGACTTGAGTTGTGGTTGTATCGATCGATACCAGGTGTTGGTTTCAGTATCGATCGATACCAGTCCCTTGTCGGGAGTCGCGTGTTGGTTGGGTATCGATCGACACTATGGGAGTATCGATCGATACCAGTTGTGGCTTTGTGCTGAAAGTTTTAATTGTTGTTAATTAATTCTTGATAATTGTTGTTTGTGCTTATTGGTAGCCTGTTGTTGGGATGATCAATCTCACTCAGCATTTGGTTAGCCAAATGTTGATGCATCACTTTTGTCGATGCAGGTAAAGATAAGGCGTGATCGTGGAATCGAGGCAGTGAAGAGGGGATGATTAGGACCCGGGGTTTGCGTCTGTTGTTTGGGTATCGATCGACACTAGGGGAGTATCGATCGATTACAGTTGTTTTTACTGTTATAAAATCGTTAACTTGTGTAAGCTGTAGTACGTGTGTTTGGAATGTTTAATTAGTACTGTTTAATGTATAATTATTATTGTTTAATCATATCTGCAAAAAAAAAAAATGCGGTCCTTTCAATTGTGGTATCAGAGCCCATACGGTTCTAGGAGCCTAGGTGGTTCTAGAATAAATTGGGTGTTGTGTGGGGTCTTAGAATCATCCTCTTCGAGCCTTCTGAGATTTCACGGTGAGTATCTTTATTGTGATGATTGTTTTTAGTCTTCTTAGCTTGTGCTTCTGCACGTGTGCAGATGGCTAGAGGGCGTGGTAGAGGTCGTGGCTGTGGTAGGGGTCGTGGCCGTGTACCGGAGGAGCAGGTCGAGGAGTCGCGTGCGAGTCAGGTTGGGTCTGAGGGTGTGGCTGGCGTGAGTGCCAGTGTGGCTGGTGTTCCAGCGGGTGTTGCGGGTGTAGCAGCGGGTGATGCTCGGGCCCGAGATGATCGCATAGCGGATCTTTTGACGAGGTTGTTGGAGCGGTTACCAGAGAGGGTACCGGCTCAGGCTCTTGTGGTTCCGGTAGCTGTGGAGGCGCAGCCTCAGGTGGCAGCTGCGGTTGCTGAGGAGCTCCCATCCTACCTTAGGATGATGGAGCAGATGCAGAGGATTGGCACGGGGTTCTTCTCTGGAGGTGCTAATCCTGAGGACGCTGATACGTGGCTGAGGAGAGTAGAGAGGAATTTCCTCTCGAGTAGGTGTCCTGCGGGATACCAAGTGGACATCGCGATCCATTATCTGGAGGGTGATGCGCATCTCTGGTGGAGGGGTGTGGCAGCACGGAGACTTCAGGCCGCAATGGTTTGGGCGGATTTTGTGGAGGAGTTTAACTCCAAGTACTTCCCTCAGGAGGCGTTCAACCGGATAGAGTCGAGACTTGCGAGTTTGACTCAGGGGGATCGGTCGGTACGCGAGTATGAGGTGGAGTTCAACCGGCTCGGGTCTTATGTTAGACGAGCGGTTGAGAGTGAGTCGGCCCGTGTGCAGAGATTCCTGATGGGTCTTCGGGTTGACTTGAGGAACCGTTGCATGGTGAGGCCTTTTTGCACGGTTGATGAGTTGGTGGAGACTGCAGCTTTGCTTGAGGAGGGTCTGAAGGACGAGGTGGTAGTGGCTACACCGCGTTTTCAGGCGAGATCTGTGCAGCAGCAGTCCGGTCCGAGCAGAGGCAGTAGTAAGCCGATGCAAGGACAGAAGCGGAAGCGGGAGAGCGCTTCGAGTGGTAGTCGGGGTGGTCCGGGTTGCTTTGGTTGTGGGAGCATGGATCACCGAGTGGCGAGCTGTCCTCAGAAGGGCGGAGTGCGAGTGGATTCTCGAGTGTGCTATCACTGCAAGGAGGCGGGGCACATCAGGCCTCAGTGTCCCCAGTTGCGGCAGAGTGAGACCACGGTGGTGCAGCCTCTCAGGCAGGTGGCATCAGCGCCTCGAGTGTACTCCATCACCGAGTCCGGAGAGCCGAGTTCCAGGCCGATCACAGGTATTTTCTTAGACTCATCTAAGTTTAATTCTGTGTTGGGGAATGTCGTGCTTGTCGGGGTGTTAAGGTTCTTGGCACATGTATATGTGCAGGGACCTTGTGTGTTGGAGGTGTAGAGTGTCATGTGTTGTTTGACACGGGAGCATCGCATTGCTTCGTTTCCCCGGAGTTGGCCGAGAAGGCTAATCTACGGAGCGAGCCCGGTGTGAGTTTGGGTTTCGTGGAGGTTGCCGGAGGGAAGCTCCTGAGGATTCACGGTCGGGTGCGAGACGTGGATGTTCAGGTAGCAGGAGAGTCCATGGCTGCCGATTTGATTATCTGCTCCGTGGAGCTGTACGATGTCATCTTGGGCATGGATTGGCTCGGGAAGTTCAGAGCGCATCTGGACTGTCACCGAGGGCGAGTCGAGTTCGACCAGGGGAAAGGGAAGTTGGTGTATCAGGGTGTGAGACCGACTTCCGGGAGTCTCGTGATCTCGGTTGTGCACGCGGAGCGTCTGATCGAGAGGGGTTGCGAGGCGTATTTGGCTACTATTTCTTTGCCGGAGGCCGTCGGAGAGGCTAGGGTTCAGGATATTCGGGTGGTTCGTGAGTTCCAGGATGTGTTCCAGTCGTTGCAGGGGTTGCCACCATCTAGGTCGGATCCTTTCACGATCGAGTTGGAACCGGGGACGGCACCGATATCCAGGGCTCCTTATAGGATGGCTCCCGCAGAGATGGCAGAGCTGAAGAAGCAGCTGGCGGAGTTGTTGAACAAGGGGTTTATTCGCCCGAGTTCTTCACCGTGGGGAGCGCCAGTGTTGTTCGTGAAGAAGAAGGACGGGAGTTTTCGGTTGTGTATTGATTACCGGGGACTTAACCGAGTCACAGTGAAGGACAGGTATCCTCTTCCTCGGATTGATGAGTTGTTGGATCAGTTGAGAGGGGCTACTTGGTTCTCCAAGATTGACTTGGCGTCGGGATATCATCAGATTCCCATCGATGAGGTAGATATCCGGAAGACGGCTTTCAGATCTCGTTATGGCCACTACGAGTTTGTTGTGATGCCATTTGGGTTGACAAATGCACCGGCTGCATTTATGAGATTGATGAACAGCGTTTTCCAGGAGTATCTGGATGAGTCCGTGATTATTTTTATCGATGATATCTTGGTGTATTCGAGGAGCCGGGAGGAGCATGAGGTGCATCTGCGTGAGGTTCTTTCGAAGCTGCGGGAACAGAAGTTGTTTGCTAAGTTGAGCAAGTGTAGCTTCTGGCAGCGGGAGATCGGTTTTCTGGGTCACATTGTCTCTGCGGAGGGAGTGTCGGTAGATCCGGAGAAGATCCATGCCATTAGTACTTGGCCGAGGCCGAGGAATGCTACTGAGATTCGGAGTTTTCTCGAGTTGGCAGGGTATTATCGGCGGTTCGTCAAGGGTTTCGCGAGTTTGGCTAAGTCTATGACGAAGCTGACGGGAAAGGATGTTCCTTTCGTGTGGTCCTCGGAGTGTGAGGAGAGTTTCGTGGGCTGAAGGCCATGTTGTCTAGTACTCCAGTATTGGCGTTGCCTGAGTCGGGCGAGCCTTACGTGGTGTACACCGATGCGTCAGGAGTGGGTCTTGGTTGTGTGTTGATGCAGCGGGGGAAGGTTATTGCCTATGCTTCGCGGCAGCTGCGGAAGCATGAGGGCAACTACCCTACCCATGACCTGGAGATGGCTGCGGTAGTTTTCGCTTTAAAGATTTGGAGATCTTATCTTTATGGCGGAAAGGTGCAGGTGTTCACAGATCATAAGAGCTTGAAGTACATTTTCACTCAGCCTGAGTTGAATTTGAGGCAGAGGCGCTGGATGGAGCTAGTGGCCGATTATGATCTGGAGATAGCTTACCATCCTGGTAAGGCTAATCTGGTTGCGGATGCGTTGAGTTGGAAGCGGGTGGCTTCGGCTCTGGAGCTCGAGGTTGAGTCTTTGGTGAGCGAGATTAGCACATTGCGCTTATGTGTTGTATCTCAGGAACCTTTGGGCTTAGAGGCGGCTAACCAGGCGGATCTTTTGAGCAGAGTTCGGTTGGCTCGGGGAAAAGATGAGGTTTTGGTTAAAGCTTCAAAAGCAGAGGGTTCTGAGTATCAGGTATCTGCGAACGGCACTATCCTTGTTAGTGGGAGGGTATGCGTACCTTTGGATGAGGATTTGCGGCGAGAGATCCAGAGTGAGGCTCATTCGAGTATGTTCTCGATTCATCCGGGAGCGACTAAGATGTATCGCGATCTCAAGCGCTACTATCATTGGGTCGGGATGAAGAAGGATGTGGCTAACTGGGTTGCGTCGTGCAACGTGTGCCAGTTAGTGAAGGCGGAGCACCAGGTCCCGAGTGGTTTGTTGTGGAGTTTACCCATTCCAGAGTGGAAGTGGGATATGATCACGATGGATTTCGTGGTGGGCTTACCAGTTTCTCGGACCAAGGATGTTGTTTGGGTCATCGTTGATCGATTGACTAAGTGTGCGTGTTTTCTGGCCATTAAGAAGACCAATGGGGCGGTAGTTTTGGCTAGGAAGTACGTGCAGGAGATTGTGAGACTGTATGGAGTACCGGTGAGCATTGTCTCGGATCGGGATCCTAAGTTCACATCGGAGTTCTGGAATGCGTTTCAGGCAGAGATGGGCACGAAGGTGCACTTGAGCACGGCGTATCATCCTCAGACAGATGGGCAGTCCGAGAGGACAATCCAGACTTTGGAGGATTTGTTGAGGATGTGCGTGCTGGATTGGGGTGGTCACTGGGTGGATCACTTGAGCTTGGTAGAGTTTGCGTATAACAATAGCTACCAGGCGAGTATTGGGATGGCTCCATATGAGGCTCTGTATGGGAGGCCATGTCGTACCCCCTTGTGTTGGACACAAGTGGGGGAGAGGAGCACTTTGGGTGCGAGCTTTGTTCAGGAAACCACGGAGAAGATCTGGGTTTTGAAGATGAACATGAAAGAGGCCCAAAATCGGCAAAAGAGTTATGCCGATAAGAGGCGGAAAGAGCTTGTGTTTGAGGTGGGAGATAGTGTGTATCTCAAGATGGCTTTGCTGAGAGGTCCGAACAGGTCCATTACTGCGACTAAGTTGAGTCCGAGGTATTTGGGGCCGTTCCGGATTGTAGAGCGTGTTGGACCGGTAGCGTATCGGTTGGAGTTACCCGCGGCTATGCAAGCATTTCATCAGGTCTTCCATGTGTCGATGCTGAAGAAGTGTTTGTATAGGGGTGACGAGGTATTGGCTGAGATTCCGCCAGATCTTCAGCCCAATATGACCGTTGAGGCGAGACCTTTGAGAGTTCTCGAGCGGAGGGTCAAGGAGCTTCGTCGGAAGAAGATTCCGATGATGAGAGTTCTGTGGGACTGTGGCGGGGTTCAGAAGGAAACTTGGGAGCCAGAGGCTAGGATGGAAGCGAGGTTCCAGAAGTGGTTCCAGAAGCAAGCTGCGGCTTGAGTTCCATCGAGAGGTTCCAGTTTTGGTTGTAGCTGTGTGCTATGTGTGTTTCATTTTGTATTTCCGTTGTGTAGAACGATGTTACATTATGATGTGTAATAAGATGAGTATTTCTTATTATTGGTGACTTTGGGAGTCGCGGTTTCGCATTACGTTTGGGGTAAGAGCGTTAATGCGAGAGAGTGATAAGATGGATATTCTTATTGCTGTTGAGGGCGGTGCGATGACCGGGTTATTGGTTATGCACGCCAGATATTCCGGGTATGGAATATGGGTGATGCCGGTGTTGCCTTGCGAGGATTTACACGGATCACGGGAGGTAGTTCAGTCGAGATGCTTAGAGATATGTGACTTATTGCTCGTTGAGAGGACTGGTTCCTCTGGTGCCGATAGCTCGCAGGACTGTGTGTCTTGAGAGTGTGAGTGGCGATGTACCCAGACTCGGGAGGTTTATAGCCTAGAGTGATACGTGATACCGTGGATTCGTAAGGAGTATATCCTAGACGTAGGATATATTCCCTAGAATTGAGTGGTATGGGGTATTGAGACTCTTTCAGGTTATAATACCGAGTGGAGTGGTACGGCAGATACCCAGAACTCGGAGATGCTGCGGTGTCTTGGGTGATGTGGTATGGTTGATACCTTGCGAGGTATGGTGGATATCCTGCGGGATATGGCAGATGCTCGGAACTCGGAGATGATGCGGTGTCTTGAGTGACGGGGTTTGGCTAGTGTTGAGCAATAAGTACATATGATGCCGCGGTGTCATAAGCATAGGGACTGAGTGGGAAACCTCGGAGGTTGGTATTGGACCTCGTGTGAGCGTTGAGATGGCCGGGTTGGCCAAGGTTTATGTAATCGTTGCGACGATTAAGGTTCATTGGGGATGAACGGTTCATGGGAGATGAACGGTAACGAAGATTCGAGGACGAATCTAAGTTAGTGGGGGAGAATTGTAACGCCCGCGTTCCGGAAGAATTGATTATGGAGGAAAAATAATTAATTCGGGTTGTTCCGGGGGTGGTATCGATCGATACCAGCATGTATCGATCGACACCAGCCGGGTTTTTCTCCTGGTTGTCTTCTTCTCTTATCTTCTTTCGAGTATAAAAGTCTATCCTTGGAGGATAAGACCAGAGTTGGTCGCGAGAGAGAAGGAGAAAGAGCGTGAGAGAAGGAGAAAGAGAGAGAGAGAAAGAGAAGCTTGGCGAAGCTTGGATCTTGCGAGATCAAGAGTCTTTGAGCTTGGAGAGAAGCTCGAAGGAGGTTGGAAGAGCTTGGTTTTGGCGGGAACTTGTGAGAAGAGAGGGAGATCGATCTTGAGCTCGGGAAGTTGTTTTAGAGCTCGATCCATCGTGTTTAAGGTGAGTTGTGACCAAAGGTTAGCAACTAAGCTTGCGTGATGCTTTGTTGAGTTGATTGATGCATTTTTTATGGCTTGTATGGCGATTCCTGTGTTTAGGTCTCGTGAGCATCGATCGATACCACGTGAGTATCGATCGATACCAGTCCCTTGTCGGTGGACTTGAGTTGTGGTTGTATCGATCGATACCAGGTGTTGGTTTCAGTATCGATCGATACCAGTCCCTTGTCGGGAGTCGCGTGTTGGTTGGGTATCGATCGACACTATGGGAGTATCGATCGATACCAGTTGTGGCTTTGTGCCGAAAGTTTTAATTGTTGTTAATTAATTCTTGATAATTGTTGTTTGTGCTTATTGGTAGCCTGTTGTTAGGATGATCAATCTCACTCAGCATTTGGTTAGCCAAATGTTGATGCATCACTTTTGTCGATGCAAGTAAAGATAAGGCGTGATCGTGGAATTGAGGCAGTGAAGAGGGGATGATTAGGACCCGGGGTTTGCGTCTGTTGTTTGGGTATCGATCGACACTAGGGGAGTATCGATCGATACCAGTTGTTTTTACTGTTATAAAATCGTTAGCTTGTGTAAGCTGTAGTACTTGTGTTTGGAATGTTTAATTAGTACTGTTTAATGTATAATTATTATTGTTTAATCATATCTGCAACAACAAAAAAAAATGCGGTCCTTTCAATTAAAGTCAAAGCTCTATGGAAGAGCAAACAGGGAACCGGTAAAGAAAAAGAAAAACAGCAGGGGAAAGCAACGTATCAAGGCCTAAAAGAAGAACTTAAAGATACGATCCCCCAAAACCAGTCACTCATCTGTAGAGACATCTCTCCAAGCCCCAAAGTCGGACATCAGATGCTCATTCTTACGTCATGTCTAATACGATCTTGTAGCCATGATGTACCTCCTCTTGCGAGATATGATTGGAACCGCCCATCCCTCGTGACGCTTCGAGCAATCTCTCGTGCTATGTGATTAGACTTCACAGATTCATGTTCAACGCAGCAGCTGGCGAACCCTTGTTTCAACATACGAACTTGATCCGTTAAGGGATGAAATCGCAGCCATTCCTCTGGTTTCCATAACGCCTCGCAAACTGCTTTGGAATCCAATGCCATCACCACTTTGTTCAATCTCAGGTTGCTCAAGCTATGTAGTGCCCATATAACTCCTCTTAATTCACTCACCATGCGATTCGGGGCACTTGTAAACGCATCTGTTGCGTGAAAAATCACATTACCGTGATGATCTCTAGCGATCCAATCCGCACCACAGTGTAATGTTGCATTCCGCCAATTCACATTCAGATTGCACCACAGTGTAATGTTGCATTCCGCCAAAACTTTATGATGTTTGTTTTAAGGGTTTAAGAATGCTTTATAAGAGTCAATGAAAATCTCTTAAAAGTGTGAGAGGTTTACGAAGCCTTCTTAATGTTTTAGAAAGTTTTTATAACGTTCTGGAAAATCTTACTAAGCATTTAGGAAGTCTTTCAACATATTTAAGTTTAGGAAGGTTTTCTAAAATTTGATGAATGCTTTCTTCAAGGGTTTCTTGAAGGGTTTACTAAAAACATTTAGGGAAAACGATATATTTCCCCCTGTGAAGTTTCATATAATAACAAATCTCCCTAGATTTTGAGCCTAGTTCTATTTCCCCATCATTTGAAAGTTCGAATTCTATTTCTCCACAAAATCAAAGTTCCAAAACTATTTCTCCACGAAATCAAAGTTCGAAACCTATTTCCCCATGTACCACGATTTGACTCGGTTTACTGTATACCAATTAAATACAAACCGAAAGAAAACCAAAATTAACCCAATTAAGATCTGATTCAATCCCAAAACCCGATTACAACCCGAATCAACCCCTAAACCGGATTATAATCCCCACCCGAAACCAAAAAATTCTTAATCAAAAAAAAAAAAAAATCTCTCTCACGACCCAGATTCCTCCGGCGACGGGGTCTCTTTCTTCCTCTCTCACGACACAAAATCAATAGCTTTACCAGTTCTAGAATCACCACCATCTTTGATAGTCCGTGATCAACGAAACTGATCGAAAATCTGTTTAGGAATAGGGTTCAACAGTTTCTCGATCTCCATCTTTTTTTCAAACAAGTGATTCTTATAGAGGTTTGTAGAAGTGATCGTTTTATTATTACAGAAAATGTAGAATATATATACAACGAGAGATGAGCTAGGGTATTCTACAGGACTTAATAACAATATATTCTGTACATAATTAGCTCCTTGATATGAGCAATAATTGATCTGATTATATTATAATATGCCCCCTCAAGATGGAGGTGCCTTGGTAACTCCAATCTTGTCCGAAAAGTTATTAAAAGCTGCCCGTGAAAGAGGTTTTGTTAAGGCATCAGCTAGTTGATCTCGAGTAGAAACATGGACAACGCGAAGAGCTCCTGATTGCACCTGATTGCGTATGAAATGATAGTCCAAAGCAATATGTTTCATCCTTGAGTGGAAAACCGGATTCGCGCACAAATAGGTTGCGCCCACATTGTCGCAATAAATAACTGGAGCTTTGGAAAGACTTATTCTTAATTCACCCATCAAGGAACATATCCATTTTAATTCCGATGCGGTATTAGCAATTGACCTGTATTCAGCTTCAGTAGAGGACCGTGCAACGCCTTTCTGCTTCTTGGAAGACCACGAGAGTGGGTGGGAGCCTAGATACACAATGTACCCATTAGTGGAAACATAATCGTCTTTGTCGTCAGCCCAATCTGCATCAGAATAGGCGTGAAGAGTTAAGACATTTCCTTTGCGCAGAAAAATTCCATGATCAAAGGTGTTAGCTAAGTATCGTAGAACTCGCTTCACAGCCTGCCAATGATCTTGTGTGGGTGCGTGCATGTATTGAGAGAGTCGATTGACCGCGTAAGACAAATCTGGTCTGGTGAACGCCAAATATTGCAAGCTCCCAACAATGCATCTGTATTCTGTTGGGTCTGATAGTCTCGTGCCTGAAAAGAGAGAGAGTGCAGGAGATGTCGCCATGGGAGTAGTCACGGGTTTTGCCGAGAGCATGTTTGTCCTTGCTAGAAGATCCTTTATGTATTTATGTTGACTTAAGTGAATACCCGAAGGTACACGCTTTGCTTCTATACCCAGAAAATAATGCAAATCTTCGTGATCTTTGACAGAGAATCGAGTTGCCAAAGCCTCTAGAGTTTGTTGGAGAAGCTTGTTATCGTTTCCCGTGACCAAAATATCGTCAACATAGATAAGCATATAGACAATGGACCTCCCTTTCCGCAAAATAAACAGAGAAGTATCTGAAACAGAGTTAACAAAGCTAGCAGAAAGAAGATAAGTTCGAAGTTCGATGTACCATGCTCTTGGTGCTTGTTTGAGACCGTAGATTGCTTTCCGTAATCGACAAACATAGTGCGGCCTTTCATTATCTACGAACCCAGGTGGTTGTGACATATACACCTCATCTGTCAGAGTTCCCTGCAAAAATGCGTTGTTGACGTATTGGCCAAGAGCGATCAATAGCCACACCAAGGACAAGACGAATCGTAGTAGACTTGATGACAGGACTGAACGTCTCAGCATAGTCGAGCCCAGGTCGTTGATTATACCCTTTGGCGACGAGACGCGCTTTATACCGGCTTAGCGAGCCATCTGGATTATATTTCTTGGTGAAGATCCATCGACAACCCACAATCGTGATTGTTGGTGACGGAGGCGGAACAAGATCCCAACTTCGATTCCCAATCTGAGCATTGTATTCGGACCCCATTGCATTTCTCCACTTCTCATTTTTGAGAGCTTGAAGTGCTGTTCGTGGTTCATCGTCAGAGGCAGAACCAGTAGTAATGGCGAGAGAGTATTTGATGTTGGGTTTTGTGATTCCAGCCTTCGCACGGGTGGACATGGGATGAGTATTTGGTGGTTTTACTATTTCGGTAAGTTCAGGTTGCGATATTGGTTGAGAGGAGGAGGCTGGAGTCGGGTTTGGGGATCTTGTTTAAGGGTGATTTTGATTTTGGATATTTGTTTGTGAGGAAACGTGAATTGGAGGATGGGTTGTGTTTGAAGTTGATGGATTAATTTGAGGTGGTTGTTGGGCTTGATGTTGGTCCGAGGGTTGAATGCAAGTGGATTGTGTTTGTGGTTGCTGGGCTGTGGGTTGCGGCCCATTTTCAGTTGGAGCTGTGGGCTCAGACAAAGGAGAGGAAGAACGAGAGTTAGAGTTTAGCGGCGATACCTGAGTTGGTGCGGAGGTTGTCGGCGCCACGGTAAGAGACGATCTGATTTTCTGGTTCGGTTTGGTGATGCCTTTCTTCAATCTTGTCAGCATCGGGTGTGAGTTTCGCGGTCGCTGAGGCAGAGGATCGACGACGGTAGTTCTGGGAATTCTCATCTCCGTCGAACGTGACTCAGGAAGTTGGACTTGTGTTGAATGTTGGATATGGGCCTGATCTGCAAGAGAATTTTGTAATGGGCCTGGTTGTATATTGGGCTCAATTGAAGTAGAAGCCCGATTTTCAGAAACATTTGATTGTCGTGAATCTCTCTCACGATGCAGGTTTTGTGGCGGTGAGGAGTCGACCGCCGATGGAACAGGAGGCGACGAGACCGGAGGTGACGTGACCGGAGGTGACGCAACCGGTGGCGACACAACTAGTGGCAACGGCGCTGGTGATGGCGACGCGGCGACTCGATTGGAGACGGCAACTCGATCATAGATAGTATCGGTCGGCGGCAAGCTTTCTCTTGGCGGTGGTGGCGGATGTAGGATTTTAACCTATAATCATGTGTGATATTTGTTATGATCTAGCAATCTAAGAACTTATGAACAGAAGAGAAATTGTTTTCCCGGTTCACCCGTAGGCTACGTCCGGGGGATGTTAACACAATTCCTGCGAATTCACTATCCACTATGATCAGAACCTCCCTGATCTTGGATTAATACAAGCTTCGATACAAAAGGACTAATCTCTCTCTGTTTTCTTTACAGGAATGGAAACAGAGACGAAGACTTAGAACCTGATCGAGAGCTATCGGAGGACTCAGAAACACGCCGGAGAAGAAACCTGAGCTTCACGAGCTTCGCCGGAGATGATGACTTCTCTGAATCTCCCTTTCTCTCTTTATCTCTCTAGCTACTCTGTTTCTCTCTCTCCTATTTCTGTTTCGAGTATGTTGCATCTGTTTTAGACGATGACTTACACTCCTTAATGCTTCGTCGTTTCGTTTAATGATCAAACACAATTGCGTTTATGGGCTTCGACTTATTCAGGCCCAAAGTTGATACGACCCATAAGTCACATAACCCACAAACTCCACCTTGACTTTGGTCGTGACCTAAATCATTTTCAGACAACCTCCGAAAGATCCGCCTCCAACACTCTAGCGTAGCTCTGCGGCGATTTTGCCGTGCCTCCGCTTCTGCTCATCAGACCGATGATCTGAGCCGATCAAAATGATCGATGTCGCCTCCTCTACCTTCGACAGAACCCTCAAGGTAACCTCTTCACTCTTTCAGCTCTTTTTAGCTTAGTGACTGTTCAGCCTTACTGTTCCCTTTTGTCGATATGTAGGCTTCTGACTTTGAATCCCTTTTAGAGACCCATTACTGACCTTTTTTTTTTCTTATTCTGCATGTGAGACGGTGACCATCCGAACTCGTCAACCCGTCGACTTCACACCAGAACCGAAACGTTTTTGAAGAACTCCACCTTCAGGTAAACCCCTTGATTTCTGAACTGGTTTCTTCTTTTTGATTTTCTGTTTGAAGACCCTTGACACTTGCTTCACCGTTTCACAGGTGACTTATCATCTGAACCTCAAACTCAGCTTACCCAAAACCCAACAATACAAGTAACTCATCTGTTCTGAACCCCTCTGACTCTTTGAACTGATTTCCATGTAGTCTGATTCAAAAGCTTGCTTTCTGTTGCTTTTAACCTTTCCTTCAGAAGACTAACTTTGTCTTCCTTTCTGTGTATGCGAGATGATGAGCAACAAGAACATCTTGCAATACTATTCGTCTGTTTCTACTCAAGGACTTTGAGCAGTACACGTCCCTGCTCAAACTTGTTTCCATGTAACCCTTTAGTTAGGAGATCTGCAGGATTAACTGATGTGTGAATCTTGTTAATTGAAACTTCACCATCTTCAACTGTTTCCTTCATAAAATTGTACCTCGTGTGTATGTGCTTGGTCCTCTCATGGAAACCTCCATTTTTGATCAAGTGTATAGCACTATGAGAGTCTGAAAACACCTTAACATCATCATGTTTAACACCTAACTCAGTAACAAACCTCCTAAGCCATAAAGCTTCTTTGAATGCTTCTGCTAAAGCCATGTATTATGATTATGTGGTTGAGAGAGCAACTACATGTTGGAGGCCTGATCTCCAGCTCACTGTATTTCCTCCAACTTGAAACACATAACCTGTAATTGATCTTCTACGATCTAAATCTGTAGCATAATCAGCATCTGAAAACCCAACCACTTTGAAATCTTCATTTTTAGTAAAAGTCAAGCTTAAAACTGATACACCCTTAAGATACCTCAATATCCACTTCACTGCTTCCCAGTGCTCACGGCCTGGATTACCCATGAATCTGCTTACCACCCCTACGGCATGAGCCAAATCAGGCCTAGAACCCACCATTGCATACATAAGACTCCCAACTGCACTTGCATATGGAATATCCCTCATTAGTATAGCCTCTAATTCATGTTCTTCGTGATTTAAACTCTTTAGTTTAAACTGAGAACCAGTAGGTGTGGCTACTGCTTTAGCATCAGCCATATTGAAGGTTCTCACCACTTGCTCAATGTATTTGCTTTGAGAAAGTTTAAGAGTTCCTTTCTTCCTGTCTCTGATTATGTTCATTCCCAAAATCCTTGTTGCTGCACCCAAATCTTTCATTTCAAACTCAGTACTTAAAACCTCCTTTAACTTCTGAATTTTACCCATGTCTCTTGATGCAACCAACATATCATCCACATATAGGAGAAGATATACCCTTTCTAAAATTTTCTCACCCTTAATGTAGACACACGGATCATGTTCACTTTGACTGAACTTCTTAGATTTCATAAAACTATCAAACCTTTTGTTCCACTGCCTTGGTGACTGCTTAAGCCCGTACAGCGACTTCTTCAGAAGACAAACCTTTTCCTCCTGACCCTTCACTACATACCCTTCTGGTTGACTCATAAAAATTTCTTCATCTAGAGTCCCATGTAGGAAAGCTGTCTTGACATCCATTTGTTCCAGCTCAAAGTCTTGATTCACCACCAGAGATAACATGATTCTAATTGAAACATGCTTCACAACAGGAGAAAACACTTCATTGTAGTCTATTCCCTCCACCTGAGAATAACCTTTTGCCACCAACCTAGCTTTGTAACTAGGTTCTTCTACTCCTGGTATTCCTGGTTTCATCTTGAACACCCACTTGCAGCCTATCACCTTCTTCCCTTCTGGTTTATCCACCAAATCCCAAGTCTCATTTTTATGTAGAGAATCCATTTCCTCATC
Source organism: Eutrema yunnanense (assembly GCA_002933935.1). NCBI lineage: Eukaryota > Viridiplantae > Streptophyta > Magnoliopsida > Brassicales > Brassicaceae > Eutrema > Eutrema yunnanense. The sequence continues at coordinate 219,973 of PKML01064956.1, read as the reverse complement.
CCCTGCAAGGTTCCAAAATTTCCAATCTCTGTGCCTTTTGGCTTCTGAAAATGATCTGGGTTCATCTATTTCAATCTCTGAAGCTGCCACTAAAGCATATGCTACCATATAATAATCATCAAACTTAGATGGACATTTCGTACTTCTTCTGACTCTGTCTCTTGCCAACACATAGTCCTGCAAATTCACAGTCTCTGATTCTTCTTGTTCTTCTTCATTATCTGAAATAAACATTATCTCTTTGCTGATACTTTCTGGTTCTTCATCTGTTTCTGAAGTAGCTCCACCTGAATCAGAAGAACTCATATTTCTAGAACTCTGTGTGGGGCCTTGAATTAGATTTGGATTGAATGACACTCTTTTAGATCCTCTCTGGTTCTTTTCCTGTTCAGTTCTAACTTCCTTTTGAACAGTACCTTCTGTCGTATGTGAATCTTTGAAGACCTCTTCCTCATAAAACACAACATTTCTACTGATGGTACACTTTCCTTCTTCTGGTAACCAGACTCTGAACCCTTTAGTGCCTTGTGGATAGCCTACGAAGAAACCTTTAACTGCTCTAGGACTGGTCTTCGACTTAACAACATGAACATAGGCAGCACACCCAAACCTCCTAAGATGACCAATACTTGGCTTGAACCCTGACCACAACTCTTCTGGTAACTTGTAACCAACTGCAGAACTTGGTGATCTGTTAATTAGATACACTGCTGTTGAAGCAGCTTCTGCCCAAAAACTTTCACCCAATCCACTCTCAGCTAGCATACACCTCACACGTTCCATGATGGTTCTGTTCATTCTCTCAGAAACCCCATTATGTTGTGGAGTATAGGTGCACGTTCTGTGTCTGTTGACTCCTTCACTCTTACAGAAATTATCAAACTGATTATTGCAGAATTCCAAACCATTATCTGTCCTTAAGCATTTCAACTTCTTGCATGTCTGATTTTCAACACGCAATTTCCATTCTTTAAACTTCTGGAAAGCTTCATCTTTAGTCCTTAGGAAGAATATCCAGACTTTCCTTGAATAGTCATCTATAAATGAGATGAAGTATTGATTCTCTGCTAAGCTTAGTGTCACTTTTGGTGAACCCCAGAGATCAGAATGTACGTATTCAAGAACCTCCTTAGATGTATGCTTTCCCTTCTTGAAACTTTGTTTATGTGACTTTCCCAGTACACATTCTTCACAGAATCCAAGCTCATTCACATCTTGTTTTTTCAGATATCCCTCAGTCACTAGTCTTTCCATATTCTTGTGGCTCATGTGTCGCAATCTAGAATGCCACTTTCTTGTTGAATCCACTACTTCCTTAGCTGAACACGATTCTCCTTGTGACACTGTCCCTTCTAGATAATAGAGTCCATTTCTGAACTTCCCTGAGATCACTTCTTTTCCAGCTTTTCTAAACTTCACAACAAAATCTTCACCCTCATACTTACAGCCTGCTTTTTCAAGACATCCGTAGGAAATCAGGTTCCTGCCCATTGTTGGCATGTACTTTACATCTGACAAGATCACAACTGACACATCTTGCCTAATGATTCTTATCTTGCCTTTTCCTTTGATGTCACTGTAAGTGTTGTTGCCCATTAGTACCCTTCCACCATTGAACTCCTCTAGATCATATAAAAGACGTTTATTTGGAGTAATGTGATAGCAGCTTCCTGAATCCAGAACCCATTCTTCATCAATGTAGTCCTCACTAGCTGTTAGGATGACTGGCTCTGTTACTTTAACCACCACATTTGAAGAACTTCCTTGTTGTTTTTGTTTTCCTCTTTCAGGACAATCTTTCTTTCAATGTCCTTCTTTTCCACATATGAAGCAGCCTTTGTTGTTTTTGCCGTTTTTACCTTTGGACTTAGACTTATTTCTTTTGCCCTTTCCTTGGTAATCATTCCTTTTTTCTGACCTGCCACGATCCCCAGCATACAACCCTTCTGCTTCAACCTTCTGCTTACTTAGTAAGCCTTTCTGCTTAAGCTCAACCTCTTAAGCATAAGCTCCAATCACCACATCATCCGATGTTAGTGTGTCCTTCCCACTGCCATACTTCAGAGTATGGACTAGTTGTTCAAACTTTGGTGGGAGACTGGTTAGGACCTGGATTGCTTGGTCTTCTTCTGAAACAGTTATGTTCAGACTGCCAATATCATCTATTAGTTTGAGAAAATCATTTATATTTTCCTCAAGGCTCTTTGACTCCACCATTCTGTAGCTTGCAAACTGCTGCTTTAGGTAAATTCTGTTTGGGAGAGACTTTGTTTGGTAATCTTTTTCGAGTGCTTTCCAAACTGCTAAAGTTGTTGGCTCCTTCATGACTTTTCTCAAGATCGAGTTTGATAAGCACATACAAATCAGATTCTTACATCTTTTGATCTTTTCAACTTTTGATTGATCAGGCTTGATCTCTTCACCCTCAACGCCTTTACCTTTTTCTTCTGCTACAGATGTTTCTGCTACAGAGGCTTCTTCTTTAAGAGCAAAATCTAATCCCAACAATTCCAATTGACTTAGAACCTTAAATTTCCACAAGCCAAAATCCATCTTGCCGTCAAACTTTTCTACATCCAATCGTTGTACCATTTCCATTGATGTGTCTTCTTCTGCCTTGACCTTTGCAGAACACACATGCTGAAGATGGTGAGGTACTTACAAGTCGACCTCCAGCTACCAAGTAAAGACTTGCGGAACAAGCAGCTCCTGTAACAACGCAGATAACCAGATAAGTTTGCAACCTTACCCTTACTCTTCTTGCTGGTACTTATCTGAGCTTTCTTGACTACGGATCTTGGTACTGCGGTGACTGATCTTTGACTGGATCTTGTGTTCCCTTAGAAAGCGTCTTATCACACAGATTATGCTCAACCTTGAGCTCTGATACCACTTGTAGGATTTTAACCTATAATCATGTGTGATATTTGTTATGATCTAGCAATCTAAGAACTTATGAACACAAGAGAAATTGTTTTCCCGGTTCACCCGTAGGCTACGTCCGGGGGATGTTAACGCAATTCCTGCGAATTCACTATCCACTATGATCAGAACCTCCCTGATCTTGGATTACAAGCTTCGATACAAAAGGACTAATCTCTCTATGTTCTCTTTATAGGAATGGAAACAGAGACGAAGACTTAGAACCTGATCGAGAGCTATCGGAGGACTCAGAAACACGCCGGAGAAGAAACCTGAGCTTCACGAGCTTCGCCGGAGATGATGACTTCTCTGAATCTCCCTTTCTCTCTTTATCTCTCTAGCTACTATGTTTCTCTCTCTCCTCTTTCTGTTTCGAGTCTGTTGCATCTGTTTTAGACGATGACTTACACTCCTTAATGCTTCGTCGTTTCGTTTAATGATCAAACACATTTGTGTTTATGGGCTTTGACTTATTCAGGCCCAAAGTTGATACGACCCATAAGTCACATAATCCACAGCGGAGTTTGGAGTGGAACAGGAGTGATCAATGGCAGCCATCGTTGGGAATCGTGGTCTGTGAAGATCGGCGTTGTGGAATGTGGTAATTTGAAGGGGAAGCTTGCTTCATCAAATTGAACGTGCCGTGAGATGTATATACGATTGGTGGTAGCGTCGAGACACAGGTAAGCGCTCTGCGTAATCGAATAGCCGAGAAATACGCACAACTTGGATTTATCTTCGAGCTTGTGGGAATTATAAGGTCGGAGCCAAGGGAAACACGCACATCCAAAGATTCGCAATCTGTTGTAGTTTGGTGGTCGATTGAACAATTTCTCAAATGGTGACATTAGAGAAAGGACTGGCGTTGGAAGACGGTTGATGAGAAAAACAGCAGTAGCAAATGCATATGGCCAATACGACTTGGAGACGGCAGCTTGTGAGAGTAGTGTCAGGCCAGTTTCAACAATGTGTCTGTGTTTTCTCTCGGAGATCCCATTGTGCTCAGGCGTGTGCGGCGGAGTGGTGAGATGTGAGATTCCGTGTTCCGATAAATATGATCGAAGAGCGATGAACTCTCCACCATTGTCAGAGTATAATGTACCAACTCGTGTCTGGAAATGATTTTCCACCAAGGCTTTGAAGGCGATAAACGTACCACAGACGTGAGATTTTAGTTTGAGAGGGTAAAACCATGTGTATCTTGTGTAATGGTCGACTAGAATAAGATAATATCGGAGATTATCAATAGAGGTTATAGGCGAGCTCCAAACATCAGTGAAGATGTATTGAAGGGGTCGAGAAGAGACAATTGAGGATTCAGAGAAAGACAACTTATGGCTTTTATGGATAAGGCAATGAGTGCAGGACTGAGATTTGGGAGAGGAATGAGAAAGTGGTAAAGTAAATTTCGAGACAACAGTGTTTAGTGTGGAAGGAGCTGGGTGACCAAGTCTTGAATGCCAAGAGGAGAGACTGGTTTTTGGTGTTGGGGAAGCAAAAAAGGCAGTGGTTGCAGATGATGATACTGGCCACTCATAAAGCTCATTTTTAGTGATTCCTTGGAGTAAGGGTGCCCCGGTGTTGAGGTCCTTCACTTGGAAATATGCCGGGAAGAATTCTATTGAAACTTGATTGGTGTTACGTACATAGCCGATAGACTGAGATGAGGTTTTTGTGGATGTTAGGTACGCATAGTACTTGGTTTAAAGAGAGGTTTCGAGACGGTGAAGGTAGTTGGGCAGAGCCTGTGTGCGAAATAGCGAGGCCTGAACCGTCACCAATTAGAACTTTGTCGTCACCGGTATACGGCTGACGGAGTTGCAAGTTGTTGAGATCCGCGGTGATATGATGTGTAGCACCGCTGTCCATGAGCCAATTGTTTGGCTGGGATGAATGAGCAGCTGTTAGGTTGGCTCTCGTCTGCGAAGATGTGAATGTATTCAGTGAGGTAGGATATGTGTAGGAAACTTGATTTATGAGAGTAAGTTGTGAACATCTCCTGGCATTATGGCCTTTTATGCCATAGATCTGGCATCGACCAAAATAAGGTGGATTGTTTAGTGTTTTGTTGTAGTTTTGTTGTAGGTTGTGTTTGGGAGCCATAGAAGAAGGCCTAATGGTAAAACAAAAAAGGAAAAGGGTGATATACGGCCAAATAAATTCAGAAAAGAAAAATGTTTTTAGGTCTTAGGTATCTTTAGACTCTGATACCATATAGAGTTTGTAGAAGTGATCGTTTTATTATTACAGAAAAGGTAGAATATATATACAACGAGAGCTGAGCTAGGGTATTCTATAGGATTTAATAACAATATATTCTATACATAATTAGCTCCTTGATATGAGCAATAATTGATCTGATTATATTCTAATAATTCTTACCAGCGTATTAACACGGTTTATCGACAAATCGATTGTTATTACCATTCTGACCTATGTATTTTCTTGCTTTGTTCTTCCAACATGTTTTTGTCAAAAGTTAATTGCCTGAACACAATCACAATTCTCTACTGGAAAATTTTTTAGAGATAAACTTGGTTCCGGCTCAAAATTTTGAAATTGGCTTAACATAATCTGTTTTGACTACCCATTCTTGAGTACTAAAGAGGTAAAAAAAGCTTTAAAGAAAACAAAGACGAAAAGAGAAAGTGTTGGTCGTCCCAACTTTATTCATCAAGCCCAAAGTCACAAAACATCCATACAATGGAGAGAAATATAAAAACCCAAACGCGTTTGCTCTCAGACAGAATATTATGATACTGAAATAAGAAAAACAACAACCCAAAAGAAAACTCCATAGATGTCGCAGCGCCCGAAGGCTAACAAAAGGTAAATTATAGCAAAGACTTCTTCATTCTCCAATTGTTTCTTCATTCTTCACCTGTTTTAATACCATTTCAGAGAATTATTCTCCAACTGTTTCTTCATTCTTCACCTGTCTTGAAATCAGCTGAACCGGCGAGTATCAGCCCAGACACGTTAGGCTGACTTGTAGAAGGGTTGATGTAGTACTGCGTGGCGAGCTCAGCGGTTTTCCTTACGTAATTGTGACGCTTCTCCATACGGAGACGGGCAAACCGAAGAGCTGATTGTCCTCCTCTTCCGTGTTTCTTCGGAAGATCAACAGAGAACTTGTGAAGCACCTCACGGGTATTACCGCTCAGAGTTCCAAAGAGAGTCATGTTACCGTCCATTACAATAAAACCAAATTTGTCATCAGACTCAAGCAATTCATTCAGAGCTTCGATGTGAAACTTGTTGTCACAGAGGTAGAGAGTGTTCTTTCTCGGTCTGAAAGGCTCAAAGTCAATAGTAACCTTCTTCTCCTTGCCTTCGTCGGAATCATCATCTCTACCGGTTCGAATCAATCGCATCTTGGACCTGTGTTGTGTCCAGCATCAATTGGATCAATCTCTCTGATACAACTACTGTATTTGCCATACAGAGAGAAAGATCAATGATTTAACTGATTTTACAAGGACTTACCGTATGGATCCCCGTGGCGCTGAGAAATGCGACGGAGGTGGTGGCTATCGCGCCGACGAAGAGTGATACGACACCGAAGGCTTTGAGCGGCATCAAACACATGTCTCCGGCGTAACCTCTCCGAATACATCTCGCCGCTGGCGTCGTTCTGTTCCTCCAATTTCGCCCTGTCGTTTCTTCGGAGATGGTGAAATCCGATTTCGATAATCAGAGAAGAAGGAGGAAGGAATCGCCGATGAGAGACCACAGGAGGAGAAGAAAAAAAAACCGGGTGAAAGAAAAAATTGGGTAGGCTCATTACCGGGTCGAGTTTGGTTGGTTGGAATCCGATTTTAATTCGGTTTAAGATTTAGTTTGCTCGGTTTATATTTGGTTTATAACATTAACCGATATCAGTGGGCAAATAGGGTTGGAACTTTATTTTCGTGAGGAAATATAATTCGAACTTTCAAATGATGGGGAAATAGAACTAGACTCAAACTCTAGGGATATCTGTTATTATATGAAACTTCTCAGGTGGAAATAGATCGTTTACCCAAACATTTATGAAAGAATTTATAATGTTTAAGGAAACTTTTCGAAAGTTTTAAGAAGCATTTTTAAACTTTTAGGAACGAGTTTTTAAATGTTAAGGTTTTTATGAATGTTTCGCATGATATGGTAATGTTGAGCCAATTCAAATTTATTTTCACTACCTCTAAAACAAAGTTGAGCAAAGAATTGTAGAGTGTGCATTTATATAAGTAAAATTCAAGTACTATTTCGTGATGAATTTGATTTTCGTCGACAAAATTTTCCATTTATTTATTTCTTCGAAATGTTTATCCTTCTTAGTCTGGTTAGAATGATAGTGTATGTTCATTTGTGCTTTAATGAATTAGTTTAGTCTTTTTATGTTTTCTTGTTGATTTAAGAATGTTTTCCTAAATTAGTTATATATGTTACTAAATACGTTTCATTTAAAGAAAATGGTCATTTTTCATCATTTGTATCTTTCTTTCTTTGTTCTTTGTGTAGGCAAACAATAACACATGTTTTGATACTTCATTTACACATGAAAATCATTAGTTAATATAGTCTTTTATAGTTTTCTGTTTCTTGTTCATTTACGAAAGCTTTCCTAAATACGTTATATAAGTTCATATATAGTTTTTAAATACGTTTCATTTCAAGGAAATTATCATTTTTCATCATTTGTATATTTCTTTCTTTGTGTAGGCTAACAAAAACAAATGTTCTGATGCTTCATTTACGCATGATAATCAACAATTAATATAGTCTTTTAGAGTTTTTCTTGTATCTTGTTCATTTACGAATGCTTTCATAAATTAGTTATATAAGTTCATAAATGGTTCCTAAATATGTTTCATTTCAAAGAAATGATCATTTTCATCATTTGTATATTTCTTTATTTGTGTAGGCAAATAACAACACATGTTTTGATGCTTCATTTACGCATAAAAATCAACAGTTAATATAGTCTTTTATAGTTTTTCATGTTTCTTGTTCATTTACGAAAGCTTTCTTAAATTAGTTATATATGTTCCTAAATGGTTCCTATATACGTTTCATTTCAAGGAAATGATCATTTTCATCATTTGTATATTTTTTTCTTTGCGTAGCCAAACAACAACACATGTTTTGATGCTTCATTTACGCGTGATAATCACCAGTTAATATAGTCTTTTAGTGTTTTTCTTGTTTCTTGTTCATTTATGAAAGTTTTCCTAAATTAGTTATGTAAGTTCCTAAATACGTTTCATTTCAAGGAAATGATCATTTTTCATCATTTGTATCTTTTTTTTTTTGTGTAGGCAAACAAAAACACATGTTCTGATGCTTCATTTACGCATGAAAATCAACAGTTACTATAGTCTTTTATAGTTTTTCCTGTTTCTTGTTCATTTACGAAAGCTTTCCTAAATTAGTTATATATGTTCTGAAATGGTTCCTAAATACGTTTCATTTCAAGGAAATGATCATTTTTCATCATTTGTATCTTTTTTTCTTTGTGTAGCCAAACAACAACACATGTTCTGATGCTTCATTTACGCATGATAATCAATAGTTGATATAGTCTTTTAGAGTTTTTCTCTGCATGCTTGAGTGAAATCATACTTTTTCTGTTTTCTTGTCGATTTAAGAAAGATTTCCTAAATTAGTTATATATGTTCCTAAATGAATTTAAGATAGGCTTATCGATAGAATGAACTGTAGCTATTGTCTTTCTAATATCAAATTTATTTCACATGTATCTTTCTAAAGTCACCATTTTTAGATAGGAATACCTGTAGAATCTGAGATTTTATCACCACTCAACTCTTCAAAGAGATCACACACCAGATTGCTTCTTATGTCATCTGAAGTATCATCAGCAAGCTTTGACATGTTTTTAATCCCCTTTTTTTTTTTTCTTCGAAATATTTATCCTTCTTGGAGAGTGAAGGAGCAAGCTCATAATTTTATTAGTGGGACTCTTGAAGATAGTTACTACAACCTATCAAAATGTTTGTTCATGGTTCAGGAGAAAAATTCTTGATCAACAATTTATCTCGAGAAGGATGCTAATTATAATTCAAATACACATTTGTTGCATCCATTTTATATTACAGTTTTTAAGAAGATATCCAAACGTTGTAAGAAGTTTTTCTTAGGTTTTAGGAAGTATTTCCTAAATTTTTATTTAGTCATTCTAAACATAATTATTTTTGGTTTTCATCATGGTTCTTATCTTTTGAGGTATATATTTTCTCCTTGTGATCGGGTCTGTTCGGCGCACGACCGCTGCGTCTACATTGTGCGACAAGAAAAAAAGACGCTGACGAAGCTAAATATTACGATGGTAAGAGATAAAGGTGATGCTGGACTGTTGAAATTAACCGCTGAAAGCAGTCGCAGCTGCCGATGAGAGGAGTCGCAGCTGCCGCTGAAAATTCCAGCGATCCATTTCTTGTCGTTGCGTCTCTTATTATTAACACCAGAGACACTGCTCTCCACAAACTTGCGTTCTAAACAACAAAGATATATTGTTTTTTTGTGTCGCTGACGCTAGCCGCAGCGGTCATGCGCTGAACAGACCTATCGCCTCTTAGAACCTCTACGGTCACCTGAGAAAATCAGCTCAAACAGAAATGTCAAAACATATCTCATGTAGGAAGTAGAAACAAGTAATCCAAAATTTGGACTCAGATTTTACCTTATCACCGACTTTGCATTGGTCGAGATTCCGGTACAGATCACTCCCGTTAGAAACTTTTGTTCCATTCACCGACGTGATTATGTCTCCTAGTATTAGTCTCCCGTACCCGTCACGTTTTGTTGACTGAAGTCCCTGTGGAACAAAACCATCATTGCTACACGTTTTCAATGTTAGACCGCAGAGCGGAATATAGAGAAATGTCGGTTCTATTTCGTTTCTCTATCTCCGCCTAAAACAACAGAAACTTGGAAACAAGAAAGGCTTACGGCTTTCCCAGCTGGACCACTTGGCGGAGCATCCAATACAAGCACACCGCTCACTCCCAATTGCGAATTTGATACCTAAGATAGGCTTTGTGACTTTTCCAAATCTCACCAACTGATCAACGATACCACCAACCTGAACTTATAAACAGAGACTCATAAACAATTCATCCTCTCGTTAGTGGATTCAAGGATAGAAGAGACTCTCTCTCTGGCTGGGCTTGTAATGGGAAAAAAAATGACAACTCACGGTGTCAACTGGGATCGAAAAGCCCACTCCAGAAGATGCACCAGAAGGAGAATAAATGGCGGTGTTTATACCAATTAGGGTTCCTGAATTTGTGTTTAGGGTTCTAGGCCTCGTCGTCGCGGCGTTGGAGCTTAGCAAGAACAACAAGGATCGGATCAACACTTCTTCAGCTTTCAATTCTTTCAAGAACAATGATCTCCTCGTTTATTCGCTCATTGATGGGTACGGATTCTCTTCCTTTTCTCACTCTTCTTTATATAAAATGCCTGTCTCGATCCGATCTGGTTGTTGGGAAGAGCTTAATTTACTTATTTACAGATCCATTTGTTGTATATATCTCTTGTTTTCTTGCAAAATATTGTCTTCTAGAGAGAGTTCGACATCACATTGGAACTAAATTGGCTCTTAAGATTGACTAATAAAGCCCAAGCTTCAACCTCGTCAAGTAGCGGTTTGGTTTCAGAACCGCCGTGCACGGTGGAAGACAAAACAGCTCGAAAAAGATTACGGCGTTCTTAAGAGCCAATACGACTCCCCCCGCCACAATTTCGATTCCCTCCGCCGCGATAACGATTCCCTTCTCCAAGAGGTGAATATTCAATTTTAGAGACTGAAAATCATTAAAAATTGTAACTTTTGTTTTTTTTACAATATTCGAAATTTGTTTTGCAGATTAGCAAAATCAAAGCTAAGATAAACGGTGAAGAAGATAACAAAGCTACGACGGAGGGTGATATCTCCGCCGTGAAGGAAGAGAAAGTTTCGTTGCCGGAGAAAATATTTCACAAAACGGATCCGACTCCTTCGTCTCCTCCTCAGTTTCTAGAACATTCCACGGGTTTTAACTACCGGCGAAGCTTCACCGATCTTCGTGACCTTCTACCGAATTCCACTGCCGTCGACGCTGGATCTTCTGACAGCTGCGATTCTAGCGCCGTACTGAACGAAGAAACCAGCTCCGATAATGGAAGATTGACGCCGCCGACGATGGTTACCGTCGGGAATTTCTTACAGTTCGTGAAAACAGAGCAGACGAAGGATCACGACGATTTTCTGAGCGGTGAAGAAGCTTGTGGTTTCTTCTCGGACGAACAACCGCCGTCTCTTCATTAGGAACTGACATATTTTATCACAGTATTTTCTATTTCCCTTTTAATAAATGCTAGTTTTGTGATTTTCACCCTTGAATGCTAAATTATTGAACTTTAAAATTTTGGGTGCTATTTTGTAGAATTGCCCAAAAAAAAATGGGAAATTTTAAAAAATACCACCATCTAGATCTTACTTTACAAAACTACAATCAACACAAAATTTATTCAAAACTACCCTCATTTAATAAATTGTTGACCATTATGCCATTAAATTGTTAAATCGGTGCCAGTTTTTGTTGTTGTAAAGGTTTGGTCGGTGCATCGTTACAGCTGTCGTCGGAATTTGTTGAGTTCGTCGGAATTTGTTGAGTTCGCCGGAACTCAGATCTGAAGAATACTATTCCGGCGAATCCGTTGCCTTCAATTGATTCTTTTGCGATCAAGAATCTCATCGGTATGATTTTACTCACCGTTTCTCACCGTCGCTCGCCGTTGCTAAAACATCGACCTCACACACCATGATCTTCACCTAGTTCACCCTCGTCAATCGATTTCGATCACTAGCCACCTAATCCTTCCTCTCGTCAATTGAGCGAGGAAGAATGGACCCTAAATCCATTTTGGGTGTTCCATAAGTGGCTTTGATGCTGGCGCGCAAGTCAATGAGTACTCTCTGATCATCATCTCATTCTCTCTTGTATTTCTTCTCTCCGTTTTGTGTTGTTTACTTCAAATTGTTTGGATGCCTAAAAATACAGAATATCTCTTGAGTTTTGGGAATTTAAAAGGATTCTAATTACTTCGTGTCTTTCATCGTGTATCGATTGGATTATGGATTGTATATGAATAAAAACGGGAACGAAACTGTGTGATTAAGAGCAAAGCTATTGCATGATTTTTTTAATTCATTGACTGTAGAGTAAGTACGGAATGTAAGGGGGTGAATTTTAAATACGTGATTAGAGAATTTGATTAAGAGCAAAGCTATTGCAGGATCTATACGTGATTGGAGAATTTGAAATCGATTGATTGTTTGCAGATTTTGTTGATTAGCTCTTATGTTGTTGGGTCAGGAACGACATAAGTGAAGTTAACGCAGACGAGAAAAGAGATGAGTAGGTGAACGAAAGCCATTGCTCATAAGGTGTTTGATAATATGGCTAAGAGAAGCTAATTGGGTAAACCCATTTATAAATCCTTGTAAATCCATACATATTTATAAACCCATTTATAAGACCTTATAAACCCTTCCGACAATTTGATTTGGTTGAACATCGAGAGGATTTATAAATTACTAGACTTAGTGACACAAAGACTAAGATGGAAATCATGCCAAGAGACGACCCATTCCCTCATGCCAAGGGTTGATAAATACTCAGCAGAAGCTACATTATTTGGATATTGGGTGTTATAATTGAATTTATATGGTTTTATATGGTAGTTTTAAAACTATACAAAACTATATAAATCATTTTAAAACTAGATAAAACCATATAAATCCTTTCAAAACAATTTAGTTTGTAAACCTGATAAGAACAACAAACATCAAACTCCATCAAATGTTTTATACGTGTTTATCTTGAGCACTAATATATGGTTTTAAAATGCTTGATAAATACTCGGCCGAAACTACATTATTGGATATTGAGTGTTATAATTGAATTTATATGGTTTTATATGCTAGTTTTAAAACCATATAAATCATTTTAAAACTATATAAAACCATATAAATTCTTTCAAAACAATTTAGTTTGTAATTTATAAAACCTTGTAATCCAGATAAGAACAACAAACAACTAACTCCATCATATAAATGCTTGATAAATACTCGGCCGAAGCTACATTATTGGATATTGGGTGTTATAATTGAATTTATATGGTTTTATATGCTAGTTTTAAAACCATATAAATCATTTTTAATATGCTAACTGATAAAATCATTTCAAAAAAAGATTCGAAAATACAAAAAGTTGATGACCTTATTATAATCAGTTAACCTCATTGACTATCTTTTTCCGTTTCATTGAACTTTGAGATGCACCACTTGAGAAATTTGAGGGTTTGGCACTTTTTCATCGATAACCTGATCATATCAAACGTTTAGCATTGGTTTACATATGTTTTCTTTATAAAACCTTGTAAATAATAAACCAGAAAAAGGTTAACCTCCATGCTTTTTTGTGCATCTCTTTTCTTCGGTTTCATAGAACCTGATGCACCCACTTGAGAAACTTGAGGATTTGTTACATCTTCAACAAAAATCTGATTAAAACAAGACGCTTAGCATGAGTTTACAAATAAGTTCACTACAAATCTTTTCTTTATTTATAAAACCTTGTAAATGACTTTTTCATTGTTTGTCTCACACACTTCTTTTCCTTTTCCACTGCTCTCATCTCTCCTGACTTCATCTATCTTGTTTTCACGACTCTCCTGTGAAAGAAAATTGAAATTCAGAGTAGAATAATGTGTACTAGGCGATGTTTCCTATAAAATGGTTTTCACGCCTAGCATTGGTTTACATATGTTTTCTTTATAAAGTCTTGTAAATAATAACATATGTGTTTGTTACTCAGGGTTAAGTTTGTCTTTCACTTTAGCATAGGGTGTATTTTTGAAAATACACAGCGTCTAATGGTAGTTTTGAATTGTGGTGTCTCCAAAGTTGTATTTTTGAGATTATCCCAAAAAAAATTAGTCAAGACATAATAAATGATTTTGGATTCTGAGAAGTTAAAAATGTTAAAAAGAAAAAATAGAAAACTCATTTAAAGAACATAACAAAAACGAAAACGATCACAATTTTGGATCGATCGATCCTCTATCCGTCAGAAATCCCTCGGAAAATTGTGAAGAATTTCCGACGGATTAAAAAAATAAAAACAAAAGTAAAAAATTAATTTATTATTATTTTTTAAAATAAAATATGGAATAATTTATTTAATTTTAAACGAAAATAGAAAATTAATTATATAATTAAATTACAAAATAACATAATTTTTAAAAGTTTTTGAAAGTTGAAAAATTACACACAAAAAAAACGAAATCAAAACGACGGGTAATCATCGAACTTCGATTTGAACCACTCGTCCATCTTGTCGCTCTTCGTTTTCTAAGTCGATAACTCGTCTTCCAAAACAGTGACCTTGTCCTTGAGCTCTTCGTTTTGCCGGATAAGTTCTGGATCCATCGAGAAACCGGCCGAAGTGGATGCACGTTGGGTCGCAAGCTTACCCAACCCCGGCCGACGACTTTTTTTAACGGGTATCTCCTAGGAAAACAATTAAAAAATATTAGAATTTTTTATTAACAAATAATTAACTAAATTGAAATAATAATCTATATTTTTTACTTACCTCGAGGACTAGGTTGTTCATCTCGGACCGAGTGATTTCGTTGGATCCGGTGTATGCCTCCTGCGATCTATGGGTGAGAATCTCGTCTTGCACCTTCATCATCTTTTCGACGATCTCCCTTACGGCTCCATCATCAATTCGGCCCGTCTTCTTGTTGGTGTGCGTCCTCAGCATCACTTGCATATGATCGGGAACTTCTCTGTATTCCTCCGTCTACAAAATAAATAAAACCGTTAAAGATAATTGTTTTCTTATAAAAAACAATAACTAAAAACCGCAAAAATACTTACCATTTCGATTTCGGTTGTCAAGAAGCTCTTTTGCCCCCGTTGTTGTGGATAGCTTCTCCCTTCCCGCTTCGGCGACTCTTCCGGTTCTGGGAGTTAGTCTGAGATAGAGCTATGGTCTTTTGCTGTTGCCAATACGGGATGTATTCCGTATACACATCCTTGTTCAAGCCGCTTGGCTTATCTTTCCCCTTTTTCCAAGCTTTCTTCCACTCGTCCATGTGGCGCGAGAATTGCGTCCTACCCTCCGAAAAAAATTTCGTCTCCACCGTCTTTGTGATCGTTTGGTTCCAATTAAACTTTTGCTACAAAAAAGAAATAGAAATATAGATGTTAACAAAATCTCAAAATATATTACAAAAAATAAATAAAGATTTACTTACCGCAAACGTACGAAACCACATGTTTTGTTCGTCTGCCGGAAACTCCGAAAATTTTGGGTATGGTTTGTCGAGGATGTTGTGCAACATCTTGAGAATCGACTTGCTAATGCCATTCCCAGAGATTCCAAACCTATAAAAACAAATTAAAAAACGGTTATCAAACCTAAAAAATAATTAATTAAGAATAAAAAAAATTATTACCAAGTAGATCTTCGAATCCGGAGTTCCGGATCAAGAATTTGAGTAGTTCTCGTCTCGACTGTTGAACAAGCTCCTCGATGATTATGATCCTCGGTTGAGCTACACTCTCTGTGTCCGGAACAGTACTCTGGCTAGAACCTCCGTCAGTACCTCTCCGCGCTTCTGGCCTCAACCGCTAGGACGGACTTGATCGAATCCACCGTAAGACCTACAAACAATAAAAAGGCGATCATTTTAAAAATATTTAACTAATCATAAATATTTTTCTAAAAACCCAAAACTTTTGTTTAAAAAAATACTTAAATAAAAATCGTTTATTATAAAAACAATTTCTCAAAACAATTTTAATAAATAAATATATAAAAAATATTTTTTAAAAAAACGTTTTTAAAAAATATAATTTATAAAAACGTTTTAAAAAAATATAATTTATAAAAACGTTTTTAAAAAATATAATTTATAAAAACGTTTTTTAAAAATATAATTATAAAAATCGTTTAAAATAAATATATTTATAAAAAACGTTTTTTATAAATTATGTGAATTAAAAACGTTTTTCACAAAATAAAAAAATATATTTACAAAAACCGTTTTTTATAAATATATTTTATATAAACGTTATTTAATTAAATCAAATAATTCTAAAAATTTCAACATACACTAATCTAAAATATGAACACATATTCAACATAATCCACAACAAAAAAAAACACAAATCCACAAAAATCAAGAAAAAGAAGAAGAAACCGCTCCGATTTTTCTCTTTTTTGTTTGGCGGTTTAATTTCGCGGAGAAAATTTCAGGATCCGTCAGAAATTTCCGAGGAATTTCAGATGGTTTAGGGTTTAGGGTTTATATTATGAAGATTTCATTAATTTTAGTGTTTAATAAACATAAGTGTTATATACTAATAAGAAAAACCTTTTAAAAAACAATCAAAACAAGTTATTTGGGAGTTTGTAAAAATCAATTGATGAACGAGTTCAACCATTCATAAAAACAAATAGAACATCTAAGGACATTTACGGGGTTGCTCTGGGTTTTAACTTAAAAGTTTAAAACGTATGATTTTCAAAAATATTTCACATAAACTAGTGTATATTTGTTACTTCTACATCTACGAAGACCTAACAACTTCAAAATCTGGCAAATTTGAGGTTTTATTCCCTAAACCGTCGGAAATTTCCGAGGGATTTCCGACGGATACGACCAGTTTTAGTTTTAGCCGAGACATTCTAGTTTTAGCCGGGCATCCGAAAATGTCTCGGCTAAAACTAAAACTAGTCGTATCCGTCGGAAATCCCTCGGAAATTTTCAAGGGATTTCTGATGGATTTAACCAATTTCAGTTTTAGCCGGGACATTTTCGAATGCCTCGGCTAAAACTAAACTGAAAATCCGGAAAACCGTCGGATTTCCCTCGGAAATATCCGAGGGATTTCCGACGGATCCGACAAGTTTTATCCGTGACATTTTCGGATGCCTCGGCTAAAACCTGAAAATGTCCCGGCTAAAAATGAAAAAAACATAATGTCTCTCTGGATTTCCTGGGGGTTAACGTTTTTAGCCAGGGGGATTAACAGTTTTAGTCGGGGGGATTAACGGTTTTCGCCGGGGGGATTAACGGTTTTAGCCGGGGGGATTTACGGTTTTAGCCGGCGGTAGTAACGTTTTTAGTCGGGGGGATTAACGGTTTTAGCCGAGGGGATTAACGGTTTTAGCCGGGGAGATTAACGGTTTTAGCCGGCGGTAGTAACGTTTTTAGTCGGGGGATTAACGGTTTTTGCCGAGGGGATTAACGGTTTTAGCCGAGGACCGAAAATTTTCTCGGCTAAAACTTAAACTGATTGAATCCAGGGGGATTTACCGTTTTAGCCGGGGGGAATTACGGTTTTAGCCTGGGGGATTTACGGTTAGCCGGGGGGATTTACGGTTAGAAAAATATTTAGGGACACTTTACTATATTTATGTTTAATTTCCGGGAAGAAAGCTAGGTTTTTATTTCATAAAAATGTGAAAACATTATACATAGATAAATAAAATATATTACATAAAATTCATTATTCAGAGTCCAATGAATAATCTGACGTAGCTGAATCGGAGTCCTCGTCAAATTCGCCGATCTCTTCCTCTGAATCCTCAAATACCTCGTAATTCCTGTCCATGGTGAAATCAACCACGAGATCAACTTCAAGAGAATGCTCGATCGGACCTAAGTTACCAATTGCGTTTTCCTGCAAAGGGTCGTGCTCTGACACACCATAATCTCTTCCCCTTGGGTGTATCGACGTAACAGTAATCAAAGGGTCTTGCTTGTTCCTAACCCGGGGGTATCGAATATAGGAAACTGATATATCATGGTTTTTACCCTGTTTAGACCATGATATAAGTCCTTTTCATAGAGTCTTTATAGTATTTTGGAGTCTTTTAGAGTCTTTTACAGGTCTTAGCACGAATTGGAGCATTATTGGAATTATTGGAGTTCTATGGAGCATTCTGGAGCGAAAGTGAAGTCTGATGACTAAGTGCCCGATCTGAGCGACAAGCATCGATCGATACCCCCTGGTATCGATCGACACCCGTCGAGAAATCATGGGCCGCGACTTTTTATGAAGTTTTGGAGAATTGCAAAAGTGCCCAGAAGTCTCTGATAATTACAAGAAGGCCCAAAACGTGTTTTAGGTTATAAATAGGATTTTACAGCCATTGTTTAGGCTATGCTTTATTTTGCTTGAGTTTAAGAGAGATTTTTGGTGAGAGATACAAGTCTGATTTCCCTTCGTCCGAGATCAGATCTCAAACTTTGTTTTCGCTTTCTGATTTTATATAGAGTATTTATTCAAACATGTTTATTAATTTAATCTCCATGTCTGAGTAGGTCTCTTGTTAGGTTTGGGGATTCTCATTAGGGATTTCATTGAATGTTAGGTTGATTAGTTATTTAGGGTTCATAATCTGAATTAGTTCTTTACCTTAGGTTGTTCTCAAGGCTAATTCTAGATTGATCACCTAGAACTTAGATCTTAGGATAATTGATTAGGCACGACAGTGCAATTAATTACCTGATAGAACTAGGGTGAGCAAATTGATTATCCGCAAAGAAATTTGGTTTAATTGATTTGTGAACATATCAAACTTGAAATTAAGGCTGATTTATTTTTAGGGATTTGCAAAGAAATTTGGGATTCTGAAGTTTGGATTTAGATAGTTTTCGCAACGACAGTTGGTTAACTATACATTAGTGATTTGAGTTCTAGAACCGTGTTTAACTTGAACCCTGATTAGTTAGTTCATTTGCATTCATTGATTTCCTGAGAAATATCCCTGAACCTATCTTTTCCCCATTGAATACAACTCGTTTACTATTTCCTGTTTTCTGTTTAAACTGAATTGCTTAGCTTAGCTTGATTCTAATAATTTATTGAGTGATTTCTGTGGATCCTTGTGTTCGACCCCTAGCTAGACTACAACTACTGCTTTAGTACTGTTAGGGTATTAAATTGAGCATATCAATTTTGGCGCCGTTGCTGGGGATTCAATTTCACCATTAAATTGTAGCTGTCGAGTTTCGACTAAGCCCTCAAGTATCGATCGATACTACCTAGTATCGGTCGATACCGAGGCGATTTTCTTGTTGATATCGATCGATACCATCAGTATCGGTCGATACTCATCGTGATTTTGGTTACTTACGTTCTTGATCTTAGTGTTTCAGGTGCATGCTTGTTCGTGAAACCAGAAGAAACAGGAGCACTCAGCTGGTAAATCTTTCGTTAGAGGAACTAGCACGTTTAGAACGCACAAACAGAAAGACCAAGCAGACATCAGGGATGAACAACCCAGTGGTTTTAAGAGCTGATGAAGCTGGAATTCTGAGAGACCAACAGGGTCATGTGTACAATGAAGGAGGGCAGCGACTTGATGAGGCTGGAAACATCATTGTCCCTGCTCCTGTTGCTGAGATTGTCGCGCCAGCTGGGCGCGCCAACGCTGGAAATGCTGCAGGTGATCGAGCTAGAACACTTGGCGAGCACAACAAGCCTGATCAGTTCTTTGCCAATCGAGCTGCGATTCGCATACCAACTTTTCAGAGGAATGACTTCGAGCTGAAGCCAGCATACTACGCTCTCGTAAGTCAGAACCCGTTCCATGGTCTACCTCATGAGCATCCCATGGATCACATCGAAAGGTTCGAGGACTTGGTCACTAGCATGAAGTATAATGGAGTGCCCAATGAGTTCCTTTTCTGCAAACTCTTCCCGTACTCTCTTGGTGGGGATGCTGCTTATTGGCTGAAGCAGCTAGC
>PKML01064956.1:146790-197842 GCA_002933935.1 Eutrema yunnanense | reverse complement strand
AAGGAGAGTTGCTCGATGGTTCTAAGCAAGCTGCTGGGCTTGGAGATTGGAGTATAGAGAAAGCTCCTAAGGTGGAACTGAAACCACTTCCAGCGAATCTGAGGTATAGTTTTCTTGGTCCTAATTCCACATACCCAGTAATAGTTAACGCTTCTTTGAATACCACAGAGGTTGCTTTACTGCTGAGCAAGCTGCGCAAGTATCGCAAAGCTCTTGGCTATTCTCTTGCTGATATTTCAGGTATAGCACCAGACTTGTGCATGCATCGGATTCACCTGGAGGATGAGTCAAAGTCTTCGATTGAGTGCCAGAGGAGGCTAAATCCGAACCTGAAGGAAGTGGTTAGGAAGGAAGTGATAAAGCTCTTGGAAGCAGGGATTATCTATGCCATCTCAGATAGTTCTTGGGTTAGTCCAGTTCACGTTGTGCCTAAGAAAGGAGGCATAACTGTGGTGAAGAACGAGCAGGACGAGCTGATCCCTACAAGGACGATCACTGGTCACAGGATGTGCATTGACTACAGGAAGCTCAATGCAGCTACACGGAAGGATCACTTCCCATTGCCTTTCATTGACCAGATGCTGGAGAGGTTAGCAAGTCACCCATACTACTGCTTCCTCGATGGGTACTCACGCTTTTTCCAGATTCTTATACATCCAGAGGACCAGGGAAAGACAACCTTTACATGTCCCTATGGCACATTCGCATACAGAAGAATGCCATTTGGGTTATGTAACGCTCCAGCGACCTTTCAGCGTTGCATGATGTCGATTTTCACAGATATGACAGAGGAGTTTATGGAAGTCTTCATGGATGATTTTTCTGTGTATGGATCGTCGTTCAAGAACTGTCTGGATAACTTATGCAAGATGCTTCAGCGATGCGAGGAGAAGCACTTGGTTCTTAATTGGGAGAAATGCCACTTCATGGTACAGGATGGCATTGTTCTTGGGCACAAGGTCTCTAAGGCAGGAATCGAAGTTGACAAGGCTAAGATTCAAGTCATGACAAGCTTACAACCTCCACGTTCTGTTCCTGAGATTCGAAGCTTCCTTGGTCATGCTGGGTTCTACAGGAGGTTCATCAAAGATTTCTCTAAGCTTGCACGTCCACTCACAGCCCTGTTATGCAAGGAAGTCAAGTTCGATTTCACATCTGACTGCCTTGTAGCCTTCAAGGAAATCAAGAAGGCATTGGTGAGTGCTCCTGTTGTCCAACCACCTGATTGGAGTTTGCCTTTTGAGGTTATGTGTGATGCCAGCGATTTTGCTGTTGGAGCTGTGTTGGGTCAGAGGAAACACAAGAAACTCCATGCTATCTATTATGCCAGCAGAACGTTGGATGATGCTCAGCGAAATTACAGCACCACTGAGAAGGAGTTGCTAGCAGTGGTCTTCTCCTTTGAGAAATTTTGGTCCTACTTGATTGGGAGCAAGGTCATTGTTCACACAGACCATGCTGCTCTCAAATACTTGATGAAGAACAAGGACCTCAAGCCTCGTCTATACCGATGGGTTCTTTTGCTCCAAGGTTTCGACATCGAGATCAAAGACAAGAAAGGAGTTGAGAATGGCGTTGCTGACCATTTATCGCGACTAAAGGTCGATGAGGTCGTCCCTATTGATGACTGTCTGCCAGAGGAAGGTGTTTACCTCATTGAAACGATCTTTCAAGACCTATATCCCGAAAATCTGCAATTTCCACGAATGCAGACTTTCGGTATCGATCGATACCCGTCGCGACCTGCACCTGTTTTGTCCGACGAGCAGTTGAACTGCTATGATGTCTGTCTAGTTGCCGACTCTAGTGCTGTAAGTCCATGGTATGCAGACATCGCCAACTACCTTGCTATAGAGATTGAGCCAAAATATCCCACAAAACATGCAAGGAAGAAGTTTATGCGCGATATAAGGAGATTCTTCTGGGATGAGCCTTACCTATACAAGCATTGCTCAGATGGTGTCTACAGAAGATGCGTTGCAGAGTCTGAAATGTCAGCTATTCTTTTTAATTGCCATGGGTCTGAGTATGCTGGTCACTTTGCTCACTTCAAGACGGTATCCAAGGTTTTACAAGCAGGCTTCTGGTGGCCTACCATGTTTAAGGATGCTCACACATTCGTTTCACAGTGTGATGCTTGTCAGAGAAGGGGGAAGATCAGTAAGAGACATGAGATGCCACAAAACTTCATCCTTGAGGTTGAAGTCTTTGATTGCTGGGGCATCGATTTTATGGGTCCATTTCCACCATCACAGAAGAAAAGATACATCCTGGTCGCTGTGGATTATGTGTCCAAATGGGTGGAAGCAATATCTAGTGAGCACAATGACTCTGCGGTGGTTCTTAAGCTGTTTAAGACCATCATCTTTCCTCGCTTTGGAGTGCCTCGAATTGTGATAAGTGATGGTGGCTCTCACTTCATCAACATGATCTTAGAGAGGTTGCTAAAGAAGTATGGTGTAAACCATAGAGTGGCTACTCCATACCACCCTCAAACCAGTGGGCAAGTCGAGGTCTCCAACAGGCAAATCAAGGAGATTTTGGAAAAGACAGTGGGTGCTTCAAGGAAGGATTGGTCTACCAAGTTAGATGATGCGCTGTGGGCTTACATGACTGCTTTCAAGACACCGCTGGGTACTACACCATTTCACATGCTGTATGGGAAAGCATGTCACCTTCCAGTGGAGATTGAGCACAAGGCAGCATGGGCAACGAAGTTGCTGAACTTTGACATCAAGCCTGCTGCAGAAAGAAGGTTGATTCAGCTGAACGAGCTGGATGAGATTAGGCACCACGCCTACGAGAACTCAAGGCTGTACAAGGAGAGAACAAAGGCTTATCATGATAAGAAGATCATCTCCAGACACTTCGAGCCAAATGACCAGGTACTTCTGTATAACTCTCGTTTGCAATTGTTTCCTGGTAAACTGCGTTCTCGTTGGTCAGGTCCCTTCACCATCAAGGAGGTCAGACCACATGGAGCTGTTGTACTGATAAGTCCAGCAGGAGATGAGTTCACTGTCAATGGACAAAGAGTGAAACACTATTGGGCGAAAGCCGAGATTCCAACAGGGCAGATAATGCCTTTGGATGATGTACCAACAGCCTGAATGGCGTTACAGTCAAGCTATTGACGTTAAACGAGCGCTTGGTGGGAGGCAACCCACTGGTGAGTCTGTCCTTGAGTCGTTTTTCCTTTTGATTTTTCGTTTTGTTTCGAGTTTGTGTCAGAACGAAGAAGAAGCAACTCGAAATCGCCTAAGCATCGATCGATACCCCACTGGTATCGATCGACACTGATCGCGATTGATTGGTTCGTCAAGTCGATTTAAGCCTGGTATCGATCGAGACCAGGGTGTGTGTCGATCGACACTCGACGTTCCAGCAAGGTAACTTCCTGTTTCTCTTCGTTTCTTCTGTCCTTTTGTCTTCCTTTACCTACTCTAGGCTAGATAACACAGGGGACAGTGTTGTTCAAGTCTGGGAGAGGTGTCTGCTGACATTGTGTTTGTTTTTCAAAGAGTCAGTTGTTTTATCGAGTCAAATTGTTTTATTGAGTCAAAACCTGTTGAAAATAATGATCCTGTGCTTGAACCTATTGATGTGATTTTGTTTTTGAGTGCACAGTGTTACAGGATCAGCTCTAGATCGACTAATGAAAAATCCAAGGACTGATCAGTTGACTAGAAAACATCCATGTCTCCAGCAGAGTTCTTCTGAAACCTGAGCCAATTTTTGCACTTCATCAATGTGGTTAGTGTTCATAGAGCTTGATTCATCATTCATATCTGATAAAGGAACCTATGTGTTAGTGTTATGGTATCTCTCTCCCCTGTTATAAGTTGATAGATAAGAGCATAAAAGATTGAAATGATTTTCTTCTGAGTAGAGGGTTAGGAAAATTTACAGCGATCTCATTATTCTACTTAAGAGGGAATGATCACACAAATGATTGGAAGCGAGGCTAGAATTTTCCTATGATGCCATTATTCGCCTACATCCTTTGATACAGTGAGAGGGAAGAACCGGGGATTTGGTGGCAAACACCATCAATACTCGCGTCTCATACCTTAATATGTATATGCTAAGCTGAAAAGAATAAAAACAAAAAATAAGAACATAATAAGAAATAAGTCTGGGGGAGAGAAACTGATACAAAAAGTGCGAAAAAGGGTGGTTCCTTTGTCATGATATTGTCTGGTAAAGAGTCTAGAAGGTTCTTGAATATTAGTTGCAGCGATGAAACTGGCGATGAAAGTTTTACTTGAACAATGCTGTGGGATAATGTATGGAGTCTGGAAAAGCTGTGAATGTCTACGGAGAAGTACATGGTGGTTAGATCGAAAGCTGGTTAGGTGACATTTGGGTACTTGGAAAGAAGGTCATTTCGATGGTTCATGAACAGGTGAGTTTCCG
Organism: Eutrema yunnanense; assembly: GCA_002933935.1. Taxonomy (NCBI): domain Eukaryota; kingdom Viridiplantae; phylum Streptophyta; class Magnoliopsida; order Brassicales; family Brassicaceae; genus Eutrema; species Eutrema yunnanense. The sequence continues at coordinate 193,426 of PKML01064956.1, read as the reverse complement.
CGTTTTCAAACCTCTTTTTCTGGTTTAGTCTTCTATTTGCTTGAGGGCAAGCAAAGGCTAAGTCTGGGGGAGTTGATATATCATGGTTTTTACCCTGTTTAGACCATGATATAAGTCCTTTTCATAGAGTCTTTATAGTATTTTGGAGTCTTTTAGAGTCTTTTACAGGTCTTAGCACGAATTGGAGCATTATTGGAATTATTGGAGTTCAATGGAGCATTCTGGAGCGAAAGTGAAGTCTGATGACTAAGTGCCCGATCTGAGCGACAAGCATCGATCGATACCCCCTAGTATCGATCGACACCCGTCGAGAAATCATGGGCCGCGACTTTTTATGAAGTTTTGGAGAATTGCAAAAGTGCCCAGAAGTCTCTGATAATTACAAGAAGGCCCAAAACGTGTTTTAGGTTATAAATAGGATTTTACAGCCATTGTTTAGGCTATGCTTTATTTTGCTTGAGTTTAAGAGAGATTTTTGGTGAGAGATACAAGTCTGATTTCCCTTCGTCCGAGATCAGATTTCAAACTTTGTTTTCTCTTTCTGATTTTATATAGAGTATTTATTCAAACATGTTTATTAATTTAATCTCCATGTCTGAGTAGATCTCTTGTTAGGTTTGGGGATTCTCATTAGGGATTTCTTTGAATGTTAGGTTGATTAGTTATTTAGGGTTCTAAATCTGAATTAGTTCTTCACCTTAGGTTGTTCTCAAGGCTAATTCTAGATTGATCACCTAGAACTTAGATCTTAGGATAATTGATTAGGCACGACAGTGCAATTAATTACCTGATAGAACTAGGGTGAACAAATTGATTATCCGCAAAGAAATTTGGTTTAATTGATTTGTGAACATATCAAACTTGAAATTAAGGCTGGTTTATTTTTAGGGATTTGCAAAGAAATTTGGGATTCTGAAGTTTGGATTTAGATAGTTTTCGCAACGACAGTTGGTTAACTATGCATTAGTGATTTGAGTTCTAGAACCGTGTTTAACTTGAACCCTGATTAGTTAGTTCATTTGCATTCATTGATTTCCTGAGAAATATCCCTGAACCTATCTTTTCCCCATTGAATACAACTCGTTTACTATTTCCTATTTTCTGTTTAAATTGAATTGCTTAGCTTAGCTTGATTCTAATAATTTATTGAGTGATTTATGTGGATCCTTGTGTTCGACCCCTAGCTAGACTACAACTACTGCTTTAGTACTGTTAGGGTATTAAATTGAGCATATCAGAAACCTGATCCGCTTGTGAAGCAAGAATGAAAGGATCGTATTTCTGAAGTCGCCTTCGAGAGTGGACATATGTAACACCAAATGCGTCCTGGCGTAGACCTCCTACTGGATTATACCAATTGCAATAGAACGCAATGCATCTCAAGTCGAGCATCCCCGGATAATGGACCTCCAAAATTCACGGAGGACACCGTAGTAGACAACGTCTCCAGATTGAGTTGATATACTAGAATTACAAGTTGTCTTTGAGCTTCCTTCCCGATGAGCCTTAAAAACATACCCTCGGGTGCAATACATCGGATAAGACTGTGCAATAAATGTCGGGCCTTTCACCATCTCAACTAACCAGGTCGGAAACTCATTCCTGAGAGCAGTCATTTTACCAACCTGTTAAAATTTAAAGTGGACAATAATCGACACAATGTTTATATATATAAATTATTATTCTAATTTAATTATATAATAATAAATCATCATTTAACACTTACATGATATTTCAACCAATCACTAAAGTCATTCTGCTTGACGACATCAAGCTCATCCTCTGTGTAATTTGGATACCAATCGCATATTTGGGTCATGAACATCTTGCACATGAAAAAATATTGCATTAGAAAATTAATAACATTAGTAAACTTTGTTAACCAATAAAAAAAATAACATTTAGGTACCTCTCATATTCTAAAACGTCATCGCAGTTTGTCAGAATATACATATGCAAGTGCCTTTGCTCCTCCTCTAGTAGTCGCCGATCCTTGCTTTTTCCACTTAGTCGTCCAATCTGAGTAAATATATCGGGAACATAGACAGGATAACTAACTATGTTCCCCCTATCATCATGACGTGCAGGGCGTCTACTTTTTGTTTGGACTTGCGCTGGAAAGTAGTAGCTAGCAAAGTTGGAAGTTTCTTCATTACTGCTCTGTGCGACAATAGAACCCTCGACTCTATAAAGATTTTTCACCTTCTTCTTTAGGTGGAACATATACCGCTCAAAAGGGTACATCCATCGGTATTGAACCGGCCCACCAAGTGCTGCTTCTCGAGGGAGATGAATAGGAAGATGTTCCATAACATCAAAAAAGCAGGAGGAAATATTTTCTCAAGGTTGCAAAGGAGAACCGGTATGTTTTCCCCTAGATTTCGGATTCCGACTGCTGTAAGTAATCTCGTGCATATATCCCAGAAGAAAGCACTGATCCCTGCATATATAGTACACATACAAAATTAAATAACTTCCGTATAATCATCACAAATATAAATATGCCAACATACGTAATAGTGTCAATTAATGAATGTATACCTGCAATAGCTCCATGGACGTTTCTAGGAAGAAGACATTCAAATGCAAATGGAAAGAGGCGCTGCATGACAACATGACAATCATGACTCTTCATCCCAGAAAACTTCTCTTCAGAACTATCGACGCAATTATGAAGGTTAGATGCATATCCGTCTGGGAATTTGCTTAATCCAATCGAAGAACTCCTCCTTTGAAGACGAATCCAACGGGAAAACAGGGGGATGTGATTTCTCGTTCGCCATTACATGCAACTCCTTACGGGAACAAATATCTGGCAAGTCCAATATGTCCTTCAAATTATCTTTCGTCTTTCCTTGCACATTTAGAATAGTGTTCATGATATTGTCGAAAAAGTTATTTTCAATGTGCATCACATCTAGATTATGGCGCAACAAATGGTCTTTCCAATATGGCAAATCCCAGAAAATACTCTTCTTGTGCCAATTGTGGTACTCACCACAACCGTCAACGGGATAATGCCCATTACCCCCGCATGAAATTGTCTTCTCCGCACCAAAATCTCTGAACTGATTCATAATATAATTCCCATCTAACTCAGGAGGTGAACCATCGAAATTTTTTTTGTTCTTTCTAAACAATGTTGTGCTCCGACGATATGGATGCTCATGCGGTAGAAATCGTCGTTGACAATCGAACCAAGAAGTCTTACGTCCGTTCTTCAATTGGAACGCATCAGTGTTATCTTGACAATACGGACACGCCAACCTTCCATGCGTCGACCATCCAGATAGCATACCGTATGCTGGGAAATCACTTATGGTCCACATAAGTACCGCACGCATCATAAAATTCTATTGCAGGGAAACATCGAACGCTTCAACACCATCTTTCCACAACTTTTTCAACTCATAAATTAATGGCTGTAAGAAAATATTAAGCGATCTCTTAGGATGCTCTGGACCTGGGACGAGGATCGTGAGGAACAAAAACTCTCGTTTCATGCACATAGATGGCGGTAAATTGTACGGTGTAACGATTACTGGCCACAACGAATATTTCCTCCCATGCTTTCCAAAAGGGTTGAATCCATCCGTAGATAATCCGAGGTATACGTTCTTTGGCTCACACGCAAAACTATGATAAACCTCTTGAAAATGTTTCCATGCTTCTGCATCTGAAGGATGCGCTATCTCTCCAGCTGAGTTATGTTATGCATGCCATCTCATAGGCCCTGCCGTGCGCTGTGATTGATATAACCTCTTCAACCTATCAGTTAGGAGAAGACACCACATCCGTTTATGTGGAACAGGTACTCTGCCTCCTATATCCAGATAGCGAGGTTTGTGACAAAAACGACACTTCAACCGGTTTTCATCCTTTCTCCAGTAGATCATACAGTTGTCGATGCACACATCTATCATCTGATAAGGTAATCCAAGACCAGCTACAAGCTTCTGAATCTCGTAGTATGAAGCCGGTGAAATATTATATTCAGGTAAGACATCTCTCACGAAATCAGTTATCGCATCAACACAATCTTCGGCCAAGTTGAAATCCGTTTTTATAGTCAACAACCTGCTTGTAGTTGAAAGAGGCGATATTCCATCTCTATATCCTCTGTATAATGGCTGCTTTGACGCATCTAGCATATCAAAAAACTTTCGCGCTTCTGAATTTGGTTCCTCTATCCTGTTACCATCCTCAACATGATACGATGCTATGTTTTCATGAAACGCATCATTCACCATCTGAGTATAACCTACATTTACATCTACTTCCGATGTTGGTTCGTCTAACCTAGTACCCTAAGTACTACCAAACCTATCAAATGTGCTACCATAATATTGCACCATTGAATCGGTTTCTCCGTAGGTATACCAAATCTTGTAACCATGCATAAATCCATTCCTATATAAGTGCTTCCTTACATCCATAACTGAGACTAATCTATGATTCTGACATTTAGTACAAGGACAATACATTTTACCGTATTCTGATGTCATGTTATTGTTTGACGCAAAGTTCATGAACTCCTCCACACCTTGTGCGAACTCATCCGTCAATTCCCCTGTTGCGGAATCACGCGGAGGTTTGTCCATCCGTTATCTAAAATAAGACATATATTGTGTAATTTTGTTTTTTTTGTTGTGAATGTTGTGAATGATCGAGGGGAGGAGTATTTATAGAGAAATGTTTGTTTGTTCCCTGCAACTATACACAAGAATCTTCAAAATACCAGAAACAGGAAACACACAAATTAAACATTGGAACAACCTAGGAACAAAGACATGTGAAAAAAGGTAAGGAATGTTTACAAAGCGCATAAAACAATTGTAATCCAGCGGAAACATTCCAAACCGGTTACAAACAAAGCAAGAAACGTATATACAAGGGGAGAAGTATTTACAAAGCAAGAATATATATATTCCCTCTGAAATCGGTCGGAATATTCTGAGGGATTTCCGACGGCCGTTCCGAGGGATTCATTTTCCTCGGAAATCGGTCAGAATATTCTGACGGATTACTACCCGTCTAAAATCCCTCGGAATATTCCGACCGATTTCCGAGAAAATACGGGCTCGTCGAGATTCCCTCGGAAATCCGTCGGAATATTCCGAGGGATTTCCGACGGCTGGTAATCCGTCGGAATAATCTGACCGATTTCCGAGGAAAATGAATCCCTCGGAATTCCCTTGTTATGCCCTCGGTATTCCGTCGGTATTTTCCGACGGTTTCAAACCCGTCGGAAAAGCCGTCGGAAATCCGGGTGTTTTCTTGTAGTGCAAGTATCATATATTATTGTTAATATGTTAACATACTCTGTTAATACGTTACAAGTATCACATATTATTGTTAGCACGTTAACAAGTATCAGATATTTTTGTTAGCGTGTTAACAAAACAAGTATTGAATCTTACGTTCTCCGATGATGAATAGTGTCGGCGACTTTGAATGAACAGTGTCGGCGGCGGTTAGTGAACAGTATCATTGGTTTTATTCATTGATAACATAGTTTTTAGGTTAATGGCATTGTATGTAATTATTTGAAATTAAAAAGGTATTAATGAGTTTTTTTATCTCTCTTTCCTACTTATTTAATTTTGAATTATCCATTGATACTTATTTAATTTTCATATTATAAATTGTTAGATAGTAATAATATTCTAAAATATATTGCAGTTATATATATATATATATATTATTTTTTATTGAAATGTAATATTAATTGATCATTAAACTGAATATGTACAAATGTTTCAGAAATCAGAGTTTCAAAATAGAGCATGGAACTGGAAAACAGAGGACCTAATCGAAAAAAAAATTGAGCTATCAATTTGACGAAAGATCTCTTGTCGGGAGCGTACAGGGTTCCCTCCAACGGTCGAGGCTAGCATTGTTGTCTACGTTTCTTGAGAGAGAACAAAGCCGAAAGCATATGTCTTTGTTGACCATATGCGCGAGGAGGAGGGCTGATCGAGATGACCGTTGGTGTCGACGCCCGTTTCGTTCCTGCCATATCATTTATATTGTTGTCTGCAGCGCAAGGCGAGCTAGGATGGAGTCAGTCTTATTTCGCTTGCATCTTGACACAGAACGAGTAGTAACTGTCCAATCCGGGTTCGTGCGGCCTAGAAAAAGCCCCGAGCATAGCCAGTTCCATATTGTGAAGGAGTACGGGCAAGCAAAAAACAGATGATCTCTCATCTCGTTAGGTTCACCGCAGAGCACACACGGTTGAAAAAGACCCCACTGACTCATCCTCTCTCATGTTGTGAGCTTATTTCTCAGAGCCAACCAAGTGATAAAACCATTCCGAGGGATCGAGTGAGAAAACCAGACCAAAGGACTGCACCATATCACTTGACCTGGCACACGCAGCTGGTCCCATGTTACTTTGCTTGAGAACTGATCTTTGAACTCATTTTGATTGTGACGCCATAGCACCACATCCTGCCCAGCCGAAGCACAAGGTACCGGTGACGACAAAACACGGTGCACTAGCTCTCGAAATAACGAGTTTCGACAGCGACGGAACGACCATTGGTGATCCCGAACTGGTGATGCTACTACTGCATTGCGAGCAATACCCAGATTACGAGTGCCCCGCCTCCCCCGCGCTAGTCATTAGTCTGTCGGTATGGAGCCAATCATCAAACCAGAAGGAGGTGGATTCACCGTTACGAATTTTGTGTCGAATAAAATCTGCAGCCAATGGCCTGAGCTTAAGTAGTTTTTGCCAAATCCAGGAGCCCCTAGAGCTCACAGATACGTCCCATAAGGAGGAGTGACGGAGCATATAGTGACACGTCCACGCCAGCCAAAGAGAGCTCGTCGTTGCGAATAATCGCCATATAAGTTTCAGTGAAAAAACCTGAGAGGAATCTTGTAACTTCCGAATACCCAATCCTCCTTCATTTTTTGGTTTGCAAACATCCTCCCAAGCAACTTTGGCTCTCGTATAAATGTGTGGTGAGCCCGACCAAAGAAACGCATCACACATGCTCTCAATCGTAACAAAACAGCGCTTCGGGAGACAAAATACGGAGCACCAAAAGTTGATAATGCTGGCTATAACGGACTGAATAAGCTGCAAACGTCTAGCAGAGGAGAGGGACTTACTTGACCAAGACGAAAATCTGCTTCGAATTTTATCTATTAGTGGTTCATAGTCCAAGCGAGACATGCTCTTCGTCGTGAGGGAGAGACCAATATATCGTATTGGAAGCTTCTCCAAAGGAAAGCCAAGATTATGAGCTGTTTGTAATACCGTCGGCAGTATACGACCAACCACAAATATAGAGGATTTTGAAGCGTTTATAGCAAGGCCCGAGTCACGCTCGAAAGCCAGCAACACCTCCATAACCCCGTGGAGAGACTCGTCAGTACCATCCATAAAAACCAGCATGTCATCCGCGAAACTCAAGTGCGCCACATTGAGATCCCGACACATTGGGTGGTATCCAATATGCCCCGCAATTGCCGCTTTATTGAACATGAGAGAGATGACATTTATTGCAATTACAAAGAGGTATGGAGAGAGCGAGCAAACTTGTCGAAGACCCCGAGAACTTGTGAAGAAGCCTTCGAGATCACCATTTACAAGAACAGAGAAAGCCGCTGAAGATATGCACCTCTGTATCCACATTATAAAAATCTCCGGAAATCCCATAGCACGAAGAGTGGAGAGAATGAAGTCCCAACGAATCGAATCAAAATCCTTTGCAATTTCTAGCTTAAGTGCACAACGGGGAGAAATAGAATCCTTGTGGTAGTCCTTGACAAGCTCAGTTGCGAGAAGTACATTTTCCAGGAGTAATCGGCCTTTGATGAATGCACTTTGGTTGGGAACCATACCGGCAGGGAGTACCGATTTTATTCGATTGGCTATAATTTTCGAGATGACTTTGTATAACATATTCCAGCATGCTATAGGTCGGAAATCTCTAATGCTCCGGGCTTGTGTTGTCTTTGGCGCAAGGCATAACATCGTAGCATTGACTCCATTCGGCATGAACCCATAAACAAAGAATGACTGCACTACGACAACAAAATCGAACCCTATGACAGGCCATGCTGCCACGAAGAACTCCGCCGTAAAGCCATCTGGGCCTGGAGTTTTGTTAGACGGCATAGAGAGAAGAGCCTGTTTGATTTCTGTCTCCGTGACGTCACTCACCAGTAAATCAGCCATATCCGGAGGACAGCGGTACGGGATCAGATCCTCGAGAGAATCTATAGAGATCGCTAGTACCTGAGCACTTTCTGCTTGAAGGAACGTCATGGAATGATTCAAAGCTTCAGCTTTGTTGTCGTGAAACTCCGTAAGAACTACACCATCCCCATTCACAAGACACTTGATTGAATTTTTGGCCTTTCGAGGTTGCGTTATACGGTGATAGAAGGTAGTGTTTTGATCACCGTAACGCAGCCAAGTGATTCTAGATTTCTGCCCAAAAAATTGTTCCTCAATTCCAGCGAGGTGGTTCCAAGTTTCCGAGGCCTCCGAAGCAGCTGCGACGTTTTCCGGTGTGGGAGAGAGCAGGGCCTGATTCTGTTTTTGGCATAAGAACTCGAAGGTTTCTTTAGATTTCCTAGTGATGTCTCCATATCTATCCTTATTGAGAGCTCGAAGGTGCGGTTTAAGGGACTTGAGCTTACGGTGAAAGCGATGTAATGCCGAACAAGAGTGATAAAGCGGTATCGATTCCTCCCAAACTCGCGTCAAGGAATTGCGGATGATTTACCGTGAAGTTAAAGAACTGGAAATGACGTCGTTTGGCCGAGGAATGGCTGTTCATACGGACCAGACAACGAGCATGATCCGAGATTCCATTAGACTCAAAAGCTGTGAATTGTGAACACCATGAGTTGTTGACAAGCGCTCGATCAAGTTTCTTTCCAATGGGGTCGTTCTCTCTCTGATTCCACCAAGTAAATTGAGGACCCACATATCCTAGATCCATGAGCTCACATTCAACCACAAGCATATGAAAATCCCTCATACCCGTCTGGTTTGGCAGGGATTCAAGTACCCTCGAGTGCTCCTCGGAAGCCAGTGTTTCATTAAAATCGCCAAAAATGATCCAAGGAATATCCCTAGTAACAAATGTTTCTCGAATCTGGTTTAGTTCCTACCATAGTAATAGCCGTTCTTGTCTAAAGTTGGAAGCATAGACACATGAACAAACAAATGACAAACCCGATGGGTAAGCAATAGAGACAGTGATGACTTGAGAACTTTTAAACAGAGGAGTGATTTCCACTACGTCGGACCATACCAACCATATTCGTTCCAATCGATGGTAATCGTAGTTTGTGATAGCAATCCATCCCGGGAAAACACTATCAATGATAGCAGTTATATATTTCTCTTCCCATTGTCTTAATTAGTGGAGCTATGCCGGTGGCTTATCTATATAAGAAAGAATGAAAATGTTACCTATAAAAAAAAGAATGAAAGTGAATCATTTGTACAAAATATTACTTGTAAATGGTGTAACTTTTTAAGAATGAAGAGGAATTTAATGTTAAATATCACTTCTTTAGTCACCATTCAAAACCAAAGAGAAACAAGATTTCCTTTGGTTTTCAGAAATAAAGAGAAACAAGATTCCGACAAGAGATGTGACTCTTGTTATTTGGTTTCACGGGATTATTTCAGAAATAAAAACCTACATATTAAAAAAGGAAATCAATAACTACCAAATTTGAAAAACTCTCATCATTGTCTTGGCTTGGCATTAAAGGGATTCCTTATAAATGGTGGAATAACCAAGACGAATATCCGGTTTCAAAGAGGATTAATCATGTTTAGATTGATAAGCATTGAGCAACTTTCTTCCCATATGTCTTTTCAGAGTTTCTGGAACCAAGGATCAAGGATGAAGCAATTGTTACTTTATCCCAGTTTAGCTTTCCCTGTTCGCAGTCTGCATGTTCTCTTTTCTACAGTTTGTTACATATGAATCTTGTCACTTGGCAGTGGCTCAGGTTACATCTTTTCAATGACTGTTCATAATGTGTTTTATTCGCAAAAATCTTCGTTTGATGAAGATCCGCTTGAATAAACACTTTCAGATGCAGTGGTCTCTCCTAGAGATAAAGGAAGTGATTCTTTTTGCTGGGAAGTTGAACCTAAGAAGAAAAACAAGTGTGAAAGCTGAGTCCAATAGGAATGATATGAACAGACTGAGAATAAAATTGCAGAAGGCTTATAAAATGAGATCTTAATTATGGCCAATAGTGGATCGCATATACCACAAACTCACTAGGTTCCTTATCTATAAAATTAGAACATTGGAATTTATCCAGTAACAACGACGAGTCGGTGTCCGGTCAAGTTTTCAAAACATTGGGATCAACTAAATGACTTCTACTAACAAATCGGTTAGTAGAAAATTATTTCAAGATATGTGAGAAGCGTTAATGGTTTCTACTTTCTACTAACCTCTTTGACAACTTGGACGAAATTTCTTAGTGTGCCGTCTGATGAGCCTCTTAGCTTTTGCTATTGTTAGTTGCCTAGCGAAAGGAGAGAATTCTACATCACTGTCACTCCACTCCCCGGAGGAGTCAAATGCTTTGGTCTTGCGCCTTTGCGTATTCAAGAGTTCTCGAACAGAAGCTACAAATCCATTCCCTGCTCCATCACTTCGACGCTTAAACCATGTTTCATCATTGTCACTTAGATTAAGGTCATCGTCAGTAGACTCGCGATTGTTCTGTGATTTGTCTCTGAATTTCTTCCTCTGAAATTTTGATTTGAAAGAGACTAATTAACTTACTTGTCTTGTCCTAGTAACTTACATCATCATTCGAGTAGTATGATATATGTCCTAGTAACTTATTTTAGGAAAGTTAATTCCTAATAACGTAAGCATGCCCAAATGATATATGATTTATCTGACCTGCAATCCAGTAATAGATTTCAGTACTCCACATTTTATGTGCTTCTGAACATGTGAAAAAAGTTTCCTCCATGTCCCAGTAAACTCAACACGAGCAAATGTATCCGTCAACAATTTGAGGTCATTTATAGCAAATCTTGAGCCTTCATAGGTAACTAGAAGCTCCACCTGAGGTAAAACTGATTAAAGCAAACCAATTTCTGACCTTAGTTTTACAAAGTAGTCGTAAAAATTAGCCAACTTACCTGACTTATTCTAATGTTGTGAAACTCCATCATCTCCTCTTGTGATTTTCCAGCTTTCTTTTCTTCATGAGAAGAGCGGCCAAACTTGACAGATTTTCTCTCTTTGAGCTTCCGTTTAGAGGAATTTCTCGGTTGGTCATTGGAAGATGACACGATGTAAGAATGAGATTGTAGAACAAGTTCATTAGCTACGGATTCTGCAACATTTTCTTCACAATTCCTATCGAAAGAAGACGTTCGTCTCAATTCCTGAGTTGAACCACCAGTGCTTGACCTGATGTTTAGCGTATTGGATTTCTGCAAATAGAATGCAAGTCAAATCAGAAAAGAACGCTGAAAATTCTTCCAAATTACTTTAAAGTACAAACTAAGGTGAAAACCTACTTGAATATGGTCTACATTGCTTCGTGACTGCACTGTGGTAGAAGCAAAGAGAGCTTCAACATCTTTAATGGAATGGCTAGTTGTTCCAGAACATTCACGACTTGCTAACCCTTTCTTTACACGTTTTGAACCAGCTATGGTTGAAATTTCCCAAACTTCCTGCATGAGACAAGGTTAACCAAAAAGCATATATATAGACTTTATTATTTATTTTTTTCATCTAGATGCTATTTGTGACCTGTTGCCTTTGTGAATCATGCTTTTCCTCTGGGAAGAAGTACTCCCACATAATGTTGTTAATTGTCTCTGTCAAATGGATTCGGAGAGGGTAAATCTCCACCTGCAAGATTTGAAGGTATTATCAAATAGATTTCAAAACTCATACAACAAGCGAAGATTGTCCAGTTAAAAGACTTAAAACAGTGTCATAACATCAAATCCACTGATACCTAAGTTGTAACGCCCGTGTTCCGGAAGAGTTAATTATTGTGGAGGAATAATTAATTCGGGTTGTTCCGGGGGGCGGTATCGATCGATACTGGCAGGCATCGATCGATACCAGCCGGGTTTTCTTGTGGTTATCTTCTTCTCTTATCTTCTTTCGAGTATAAAAGTTATCCTTTGGGAGGATAAGACGAAGGAAGGCTCGAGAAAGAGAGAAAGAGAGAGAGAAGGAGAGAGAAAGAGAGAGGAAGCTTTGTGAAGCTTGGATCTTGCGAGATCAAGGAGGTTTGAGCTTGTGAGAAGCTCGAAGGAGAGCTTGGAAGAAGCTGGGCTTGGGCGTGAGCTGGTGAGAAGAGAAAGGTCTTCTAGAGCTCGTTCCATCGTTCCTAAGGTGAGTTGGGACCAAAGGTTAGCAATTGAGCTTGTGTGTGTGTTGTTAAGCTTGATTGGTGTGTTGTGTGTGTGGTCCTGGCGAGTTCTGGGTGAGATCTCGCGGAGGTGGTTGGGAAATCGCAGGGAGTATCGACCGATACCATGAGGGTATCGATCGATACCTGTTCTTTGGCGGTGGTCTCGAGTTGTGGATAGACTCGAGTGTTGTGGTGGTGTGTCGATCGATACCAGGTGTGGTGTTGGGTGTCGATCGATACCAGGCTCTGGTGGGGTCTCGTGTGTTGTGTTGGCATCGATCGATACCAGTGTGTGGCTGGGGTGTCGATCGATACCAGGGCCCTGGTTGGGGGTCATTTGTTGGGCATCGATCGATACCCGTGGAGTATCGATCGATGCAGGTGGCTTCGTGCCGGGAAATTTTAATTGTGTTAATTAATTCTTGGTTTGGCTATTTAATATTGCTGTGTTGTTGCTTATTGATAGCCTGTTGTTGGGATGATCAATCTCACTCAGCATTTGGTTAGCCAAATGTTGATGCATCACTTTTGTCGATGCAGGTAAAGATAAGGCGGGATAGTGGAATCGAGGCGGTGAGGAGGGGATTATTAGGACCCGGGGCTTGCTTCTGTTGTTGGGGTATCGATCGACACCATGGGGTATCGAACGATACCAGTTGTTCTGTTGTTGTATCGTTAGCTTGTGTAAGCTGTAGAACTTGTGAGTTCTTGTGTTGTAATAATTGTTGTTTATTATTATTGCAAAAAAAAAAAAAAAAAAATGTGGTCCTTTCAATTTGGTATCAGAGCCTTAGCGGTTCTAGGAGCCCATGTGATTCTAGGAGCCTAGGTGGTTCTAGAATAATTGGGTGTTGTGTGAGGTCATAGAATCATCCTCTTCGAGCCTTGTGGGATTCCATGGTGAGTATCTTTATTGTGATGATTGTTGTTAGCCTTCGTAGCTTGTGCTTCTGCACGTGTGCAGATAGCTAGAAGGCGTGGTAGAGGTCGTGGCCGTGGTAGAGGTCGTGGCCGTGGTAGAGGTCGTGGCCGTGGTAGGGGTCGTGGCCGTGTGCCGGAGGAGCAGGTCGAGGAGTCGCGTGCGAGTCAGGTTGGGTCTGAGGGTGTGGCTGGCATGAGTGCCAGTGTGGCTGGTGTTCCAGCGGGTGCTGCGGGTGCAGCAGCGGATGATGCTCGGGCCCGAGATGATCGCATTGCGAGGTTGTTGGAGCGGTTACCAGAGAGGGTACTGGCTCAGGCTCCTGTGGTTCCGGCGGTTGTGGAGGTTCAGCCTCAGGTGGCAGCTGCGGTTGCTGAGGAGCTCCTATCGTATCTTAGGATTTGGAGCAGATGCAGAGGATTGGCACGGGGTTCTTCTTTGGAGGTGCTAATCCGAAGGACGCGGATGCGTGGTTGAGGAGAGTGGAGCGCAATTTCCTCTCGAGTAGGTGTCCCGCGGGATACCAGGTGGACATTGCGGTTCAGTATCTGGAGGGTGATGCGCATCTCTGGTGGAGGGCTGTGGCAGCACGGAGAGTTCAGGCCGCGATGTCTTGGAGGCGTTCAACCGGATCGAGTCAAGGCTTGCGAGTTTGACTCAGGGGGATCGGTCGATACGCGAGTATGAGGTAGGGTTCAACCGGCTCGGGTCTTAGGTTAGGCGAGCGGTTGAGAGTGAGTCGGCCCGTGTGCAGAGATTCTTGATGGGTCTTCGGGTTGACTTGAGGAACCGTTGCATGGTGAGGGCTTTTTGCACGGTTGATGAGTTGGTGGAGACTGCGGCTTGCTGAAGGAGGGTCTGGAAGACGAGGTGGTAGTGGTTACACCGAGTTTTCAGACGAGATCAGTGCAGCAGCAGTCCGTTCCGAACAGAGGCGGTAAGCCGATGCAAGGACAGAAGTGGAAGCGGGATGTGATCACGATGGATTTCGTGGTGGGTTTACCAGTTGGGTCATCGTTGATCGATTGACCAAGTGTGCGCGTTTTCTGGCCATTAAGAAGTCCGATGGGGCAGCAGTTTTGGCTAAGAAGTACGTGCGGGAGATTGTGAGACTGTATGGAGTACCGGTGAGTGTTGTTTCGGACCGGGATCCTAAGTTCACATCGGAGTCTGGAATGCGTTTCAGACAGAGATGGGCACGAGGGTGCACTTGAGCGGCGTATCATCCTCAGACAGATGGGTAGTCCGAGCGGACCATCCAGTCTCTGGAGGATTTGTTGTGGATGTGCGTGCGGGATTGGGGTGGTCACTGAGGGGATCACTTGTGCTTGGTGGAGTTACCAGGCGAGTATTGAAATGGCTCCATATGAGGCTCTGTATGGGAGGCCATGTGGTACCCCCTTGTGTTGGGCACAAGTGGGGGAGAGGCCCAAGATCGGCAAGGAGTTATGCCGATAGGAGGCGGAAAGAGCTGGTGTTTGAGGTGGGAGATAGTGTGTATCTCGAGATGGCTCTACTGAGAGGTCCGAACAGGTCCATTACTGTGACTAGGTTGAGTCCGAGGTATTTGGGACCGTTCCGGATTGTGGAGCGTGTTGGACCGGTAGCGTATCGGTTGGAGTTACCCGTGGTTATGCAAGCATTTCATAAGGTTTTCGGTGTGTCGATGCTGCGGAAGTGTTTGCATAGGGGTGACGAGGTATTGGCTGAGATTCCGCCAGATCTCCAGCCTAATATGACCATTGAGGCGAGACCTTGTGAGAGTTCTCGAGCGGAGGGTCATGGAGCTTCGTCGGAAGAGGACTCCGATGATGCGAGTCCTGTGGGACAGTGGCGGGGCGTAGGAGGAAACTTGGGAGCCAGAGGCTAGGATGGAAATGAGGTAAGCTGCGGCTTGAGTTCCATCAAGGGGTTCCAGTTTCGGTTATAGCTGTATGCTATGTGGATGTCATTTTGTATTGCCGTTGTGTAAAACGATGTTACATTATGAGGGGTAATAAGATGAGTATTTCTTATTACTAGTGACTTTGGGAGTCACGGTTTCGCATTGCGTTGGGGTAAAGAGCGTTAATGCGAGAGAGTGATAGGATGGATGTTCTTATCGCTGTGGTGAGCGTGGCGTGTTCAGTAAGCTTGCGTGGAGGCGAGCCGATACTGGAGGATGCGCGAGGGCGGTGCGATGACCGGGTTATTGGTTATGCACGCCAGATATTCCGGGTAGGGAATATGGGTGATGCCGGTGTTGCCTTGCGAGGATTTACACGGATCACTGGAGGTAGTTCAGTCGAGATGCTTAGAGATATGTGACTTATTGCTCGTCGAGAGGACAGGTTCCTCTGGTGCCGATAGCTCGCAGGACTGCGGTCTTGAGAGTGCGAGTGGCGAAGTACCCAGACTCGGGAGGTTTATAGCCTAGAGTGATATGTGATACCGTGGATTCGGAAGGAGTATGTCCTGGATAGAGGATATATTGCCTAGGATTGAGTGGTATGGGATATTGAGACTCGTCAGGTTATATTACCGAGGGGAGTGGTACGGCAGATACCCAGAACTCGGAGATGCTGCGGTGTCTTGGGTACTGTGGTATGGTTGATACCTTGCGAGGTATGGTGGATATCCTGCGGGATATGGCTGACGCTCGGAACTCGGAGATGCTGCGGTGTCTTGGGTGATGGGGTTGGCGTGTGTTTGAGCAATAAAGTACATATGATGCTGCAGTGTCATAAGCATAGTGGACTGAGTGGGAAACCTCTGAGGTGGGTTTTGGACCTCGTGTGAGTGTTGAGTTGGCCGGGTTGGCCAAGGGTTGTGTAATCGTTGCGACGATTAAGGTTCATTGGAGATGGACGGTTCATTGGAGATGAACGGTAACGAAGATTCGAGGACGAATCTAAGTTAGTGGGGGAGAATTGTAACGCCCGTGTTCCGGAAGAGTTAATTATTGTGGAGGAATAATTAATTCGGGTTGTTCCGGGGGGGCGGTATCGATCGATACTGGCAGGCATCGATCGATACCAGCCGGGTTTTCTTGTGGTTATCTTCTTCTCTTATCTTCTTTCGAGTATAAAAGTTATCCTTTGGGAGGATAAGACGAAGGAAGGCTCGAGAAAGAGAGAAAGAGAGAGAGAAGGAGAGAGAAAGAGAGAGGAAGCTTTGTGAAGCTTGGATCTTGCGAGATCAAGGAGGTTTGAGCTTGTGAGAAGCTCGAAGGAGAGCTTGGAAGAAGCTGGGCTTGGGCGTGAGCTGGTGAGAAGAGAAAGGTCTTCTAGAGCTCGTTCCATCGTTCCTAAGGTGAGTTGGGACCAAAGGTTAGCAATTGAGCTTGTGTGTGTGTTGTTAAGCTTGATTGGTGTGTTGTGTGTGTGGTCCTGGCGAGTTCTGGGTGAGATCTCGCGGAGGTGGTTGGGAAATCGCAGGGAGTATCGACCGATACCATGAGGGTATCGATCGATACCTGTTCTTTGGCGGTGGTCTCGAGTTGTGGATAGACTCGAGTGTTGTGGTGGTGTGTCGATCGATACCAGGTGTGGTGTTGGGTGTCGATCGATACCAGGCTCTGGTGGGGTCTCTTGTGTTGTGTTGGCATCGATCGATACCAGTGTGTGGCTGGGGTGTCGATCGATACCAGGGCCCTGGTTGGGGGTCATTTGTTGGGCATCGATCGATACCCGTGGAGTATCGATCGATGCAGGTGGCTTCGTGCCGGGAATTTTAATTGTGTTAATTAATTCTTGGTTTGGCTATTTAATATTGCTGTGTTGTTGCTTATTGATAGCCTGTTGTTGGGATGATCAATCTCACTCAGCATTTGGTTAGCCAAATGTTGATGCATCACTTTTGTCGATGCAGGTAAAGATAAGGCGGGATCGTGGAATCGAGGCGGTGAGGAGGGGATGATTAGGACCCGGGGCTTGCTTCTGTTGTTGGGGTATCGATCGACACCATGGGGGTATCGAACGATACCAGTTGTTTTGTTGTTGTATCGTTAGCTTGTGTAAGCTGTAGAACTTGTGAGTTCTTGTGTTGTAATAATTGTTGTTTATTATTATTGCAAAAAAAAAAAAAAATGTGGTCCTTTCATAAGTAGTATATTATTAGCATGCTTATGTGTGTCACTTGAAAATCCACTAACAAACGATGGAAAGAGAAAAAGAAAGCAACAAAAGATGCTTACAAGAAAAAGCTCAAGAGGATAGTTTCCATCTTTTGGCGCTCCCTGCTTTGCATCCACACGTAGCATGACTATCCTGCAAATCAATTACAGATCACTTCTAATGAAATTCCACTTATGAGTTTAAACCAAAAAAAAAAAAAAATTCCACTTATGATAACTGATACAAACATACTTGGTAAGAAAGAGGAGGCACACTTCCAAATTCATAACCAGCATCAACTAATGGTTCAACAATATATACATAAACCAAGTTGCCTTGGCCCAGTAATAAGGAATGTCTATGTGGACTTCCCCACCTGGGTTTGAGCACCTTGGCCAGAGTGGATTTAACATGGCTTCTTCTGACCAATGGGGATTAGTCGGGTATGTAGCAAGCCCCGGATTACCCCATATTAATCAAAAAAAAAAAAAAACAATATATACATATATATATAAAAAAAAAATTATTGAAGTTTCAGTTTAATGTACATAGTTCTAGCCCTATGGTTCCCTTCATTTCTCTTAGGCCATCAATACCTTTTCAATGCAACTAAGAAACCATTATCGAAGATTGAAATACCTTGCAATGCATGTGATTTGGAAAACGATACAAGAACACTAATTAAGTAAGCAAGGAAAACGTACTTTCCCCACTCAGTTGGAGGACACCATGCTGATAAAAGCATATCCGACTTTGCATTAGGCAGACAGTTCCTAACAAAAAAATACTTGGTGGTAAATCGAGCAACACCGATGTCTTTGTAGTCCCGATGAAAGTCATAAATCTGCATGTATAAATCCAATTAAATATGTACTGATTTTTAATTTAATGCAACAGACTGCAATAGACTAAGTCAGAACTGAACTAAGTAGATGGAGGAAAGATTCTTAGCAATTTTCTCATCAAGTATCTCTCGACTCAACATTTCATTGTCTAAAGAGTATGATGGTGAATAAGAAGAAAACAGGATGTATAAACTTACCATGTCATTTATCTCTGCCTCAGCAAAGGATCTACCATCTACAAGCATGCTCCAAACAGCCTTATTAATTTTCAAGGAAATGCACATAGCATATGATGCACTTTTGTCCTTCTCCATGAGTCGCAGCTCTGCAGCCTTCTGCAGCACCGTTCTTAAAGATGCAGAAGCCATCTTCCTAGACTTCTGTGCATGTAAGAGCTCTTTCTTTAGTCCTCGCACCTAAATGAGACCAGCAAGAATTGCAACATCAGCTTTATATTGTCGCAACAAAATTATTTCGCAGAACTACTTTCAGGGATATAGACAAAAACCGGAAAGAAGGCTGATTAATATCTAACTGAATAGCTGCACGCACAGCACACATTAGTAATGAAATAAGTTGAAGCAGGAATAAAGAATCACGAAGAAAACTTTATGCCATCCAAACACTAAAGTTTGGACTTTGGCTGATCTTTCTTTAAATTGATTGGGGTATGGGTGGTGGCGATGTGAACGATTAAGGGCTGAAATGAAGGAAATGTACTTTTATTCACACTATCATCAGAATATAACATCTAAATATACATCCTTTCGTAGAGTCTTACCAATATGGATCTTCTGGTACTAATCATCCACAAGTCACCTTCCCTATCCATATGTGTGTCTTCCATATTGTGGGAACAATGAGACAATTTTCTAATGTCATCAAGCAGCAAATTTCGCTCCCGCTCTTTCTCCTCAAGGTTGATTTTTGCAAGTTCTACTTCTTCAACTCCGTATGGAACTACTTCATCAGCCTCCTCTTCAACATCATCATCTTCAGTAGGACATTGGAGACAACTTTTCGGAGGCCTGAATCATAAAAAGATCGCCTACTTAATGCTAGAAAATGTTCCGAAAATGAACAGATAAATAGTATTTGAAGTTTAACCCTAATCATCACTGAGTTGAAGTGGTGGCTTTGGAACGCTAGGGTAATCGGTTCAATAAATCCGGTGTTTGATTAATCTCCGCGCCGATTAATCCCCGTCTAGACCAATTAATTTCTGCCTAGATTTTTTTAAAAATTTCTTATTATAAATTTAAAATTATTTAGTTGGTTCTAAAATTTGATAAATCAAACGTATGTTCATATTTTTAATGAAAATCATAATGTATTGGACCTAATATTTGTTTTCATGTGTTTTATCCAATTTTGAGCACAATATTATATTGAAACTATAAATTCTAATAGATTAACATGTTAAAAAGACGTTACAAAGGTCAAAAACTAATCTCTTATTAATCTCCGATTAATTCCCGATTTTTTCGCTAGCTACGCTAGCCCGACTAGCGCCTAGCGATTTTTTGAACATTGGAAACACATATGGATTATAAAAATCACTTGTGTTTATAATTATTTCAAGCTAGTTTTTGCAAGAAGCAAGAGAAAATGGAGCACATTGCCATGAAATGTGGTCGTCCCTTTAATTTTATTCAGGGTTCAATACTCACTTTGGAAGCCTTGCAAAGAGAAGGTTGGTCAAAACGTCCAGCATAACCTGGAATTGCCGAGATGTCATTGTAGCTGTTATATTGTGCGAATTAAAAGCAAGCTCTTCTAGTGGTTTCACCTACAAGCTCATAAATAAGAATTAAGTTACTTGCAAAGAAAATAATAATTAGGTTACTTGTCTAGAAAAACACCGAAACGAAAGAAACCCATTTTGTTTAGGGCATTGGTTGCATGTGAACTTCAACTGAATTACCCCTAACAGGAAATGCAAAACACCACGGTTCATAGAACACCTCGTCCAAATTAACCGCATTCCACTCCAAAGAATCCAAAAAATATACCAACTCCTTGCCTTTATATAGTGCTATATTATCATGAAAAAGGTAAATGAAATACACTATTTACGAAGTTGCAATGCATAAAACAGATGAGATTTTCATATGCCTACTTTTTGGATGTATAAAACAGATGAGATTTGTGAATCTCTTCCTTCACTTTGTTGCAATGCATAAAACAGATGAGATTTTCATATGCATAACTTGAGAATCCATGCCAAATCATGAGCTCCAAGATTCATTGTTGGTGATGCAGGAGATATGCTCTCATACTTGTCTTTGTGACTAAAGGAGAAACTCCACCGAAGCGAGAGTGATGTTGATCTGAACGGATCAAGAACATTCAACGAATTGTCGCAATCCCAGTCCATTGTAACTTCGAGATTAAACACGGGGGCTTCGAAAAACGCAATCCCAGAGTTGCCGACAGGAACTTTTAATGAGTGACGACTAATCAAACTCTCGAGACTGCTCAATTTTATCTTAAAGTCTTTAGCATTAACAGACACACAACCATCCGACTGCTGAAATTCAATAGGACCAGTGACTATTTGTAGTTTATCTTGACTCTCATATGGATCTGTTGTAGCAAGAACAGTCCACTTCGATTCAGAAAAAGATAAACTGATATTGCCATGAACGTAGTTTCTCATATTGTCCCACCAAGGTAAGCTTTGTTCCTCTTTGGCGACCTGTGGGACACTTGGATCCCTATGACTCAGAGCCACTGTGAATGCATAGCCAATGTCTGCAAAAGCTGGTTCATATCCAACTCCAAAGGAAACTTCTCCATGTTCAAAGTGTATATGCAGATCTGAATATGTCTTCATCGGTGGAGTTGTGCCACTGCCTACAGAGACATCTTGGGAAATCTGTGGCTGAAAACTGGTCGCCTAGTTACAAGAAATCAATAATCAACACTCAAGTGAGATCATAACGAGAACAATAACAAGAAAATAGTGTTACCTGTTGAGCAATGGGGAAATTCACAATACGACCTTCACAATTGCCAGAAGTAACAGAGAGAAGAGGAAGTGTGTAATTTCTTAACTTAACTACCAAGCTTCCAGTTTTCAGCTCAACCTTGCTTCCACTTATTTCTTCACAAATAGGATCAAGCTTTTTCAAGACTTCCATCAAACCAACATCATCACCGCCACGAATTGCCGTCACACTTAAATCAAAATCTGTGGCACAAACAGAGAGAAGAGAGGTTCTAGCTGCACTTGGCTTAAAACCTGCCTGGAATCCCTCCTTACAAGCACCTGAACCCTCCGAAGGAACTAAACCCTGGCATGCTTGATAATACGATCGAAACGACCATTTGTGAATCTCTTCCTTCACTTTGTTAATAGCTAAAGGATCATCAACATCAATTTCAACCCCATCAAAAAACATATTTCTTTCACCTGAAGGATCACTTGTTTCTGCACCTTTAGGAGGCTGAATTAAAGCTTCAAGAAATTTCAATCTTACAGCCAACTCACAGGCTTCTTGCTTCACCAGTTGATAGTGTTCATCAAGCCAACCCTGAATTGGTTCTTCCTCAATATATGCGGTTAGCCTCCGTATGAAAAATTTTATGCAGCCAAAATTTTGACTAGATTTCTTAGGCTCTAAGCTTCCTCTATTTCCTGGAAAAATGTTTTTTTCTTTAGCTACAGTTATAAGTCTCAAGCCTTGCAACATCTCTTCGACTGAATCAGCTATGGCACGCAACTGTAGTCTATATGGCATGCAAATTTTCACATCAAGTCCCTGCACTATCCAGTCTGAAGGACCACTTGTAATTACAGGGACTGCATCAGACAAATTCGAAGAGGCAGTAGGGACTTTTGATATTTGCATTCTTGTCGTTTTAAATACTCGAGATCCGTTAAAAGCAAGCATAAGCCCTTCAAGAACCACTCCTATGTAAGCATTCTCAGAAAAAATTGATTGTGCCTCAAATTTAACCTCCACACCATCTCCTACCTCAGCTGAAATCGTCAACATGTCCACATCAATGAGAAACATAGATTCCTTTTTCTTCTGCTTGTCAACTGAATCGGATCCGCATTCATGTTCTTTAAGCCTTTGTGCATAAACCAGTGATCTCAACCGCAAAAACAGTTCATAAAAAGATAGATGAACGTCAGGTTCCCAACCTAGTAAAATATCAGTAGCACTGAAAAGATAACAAACATTAAGACCACCAGATTGACTTGCAAGCTTCGCGTTGTGCATGTCGAACAATGTGACCTTCGAACAAGGTTTATGCACCTGGTAGATGCATTTGGCTCTTGAAAACTCTATTTGGGTTGAGTGGTTATCCTTGTTGACAGACACGCTAAACCGTGTTACTTCAAGAGAGACTGAGTACTTCAATCTTTTACATTCTTCTGAAGCAGTAGACAGAATGCTCGGAGTGCTTGTTGTGCCATAATTGTCAACAATTGTATTATCCAATACTGTATCATCACAGAAATTTACACAGCAACGTTCGAGATTAAGGTTCACAAACCTAGATCCTTGCTCAGATGCATTGGATAGTCGCACTCCTCCAGTCTTATTCGCCTTTTTTCCGGCAACAGACAATGTCTTAAAGAGAGCTTTGAAGGACATAGCATTTGTTATGAGAGATTCAGCACGCTTGAAAGATAAATAAATAACCATTCTAGTCACCCCTACTGAGAGGACCAATTCATTTCTGAAATCTCTTCTTCCCCAATCCAAGCTAATTTTTGCTATATGCATCAGCAAACTTGAGTTTGGCTCTGTTCCGGAAATGTTTTCTATAAAATGTTCTTGGCACTCATCTGCCAAATGCAGATTCAGTTCACCAAGTTCAACATCAATGGCTGTACCTATACTCGAAATGTTATTTGCAAACACATGTGATGACTGCGAACAAAGCTGCATATAAAACACCAAGAGAAAAATACTGCTCAACATTTAGTAAAAACAACTTCATATGTTGCGTAATAAAATGAAGAACAAAAACAATAAAGCAAGTGAAAAAACATATGGGATTAATGTTACTTACATGATACACAGGCATATCATCAATACCATATAGCATAAGAGTCATCTCAGGGGCTGAAACTGTGCCTCTCCACATAATGGTTTTCATATCAGCAGCTTCTGATTCCTCGAGAGTTCGAGTTTCCCCTTGAAGCACCGATTTTCTCTTTTCTAAGAAATGAAGGCGCAACCATGGCTGTAGTCTAGAAATGAATAGATTGCATCGGGTACCTCCTAACTTTATCTCAGCGTCAGCTATAATAGGCATAACCGGCTGAAAAGAAAAGGTCATCAAGATAATATGTAAACACACAAACTTACATTGTTTAAAAAGTATAATTCAAACTGATGCATACCAACATAACAAAGTGACCGTGATCTCAATGTCATGCAAGAACTAAAAGAGCCCATGATCTCATAGGCAAATCGAAGAATAAAATTACAAACGGAAATCTAAGTATCAGCGATTACTTATCTAAATTGGGCTCGATCCACATAGTTAGTTATAAGACACAAATAAATTGGCCTAATTTATATAACTTTAGCAGTTTCAAACCTGAATTGAAATCTCGATAGAAGAGACCACATCAACTTTCATAATTTCTAACATAGAGGATTCAGCTTCTCTAAAAAGCTGTAAAGAAACAAGCAGTCATAGCATCAGTGTGGAACATCAAATATCTGAAAGAACTTCCATAACACGATCATACATGAATCTCACTGAGTTCCATCTGAACATCAAGACGTGTACTCTCCCCTGTGTCTTCAACAGACTTTGATTTGACACTCCTCAATTGAATTCTTGTGATGTTATTTTCAGCAAGAAGATCATGTTCTCGATTCACACATCTGATATCCAGATTGGGTAAGCTGAAGGAAACCTGCTCGGTATGACCAAATTATCAGTAGACCAAATGTAAAAACCCAATGACAAAGAGAACAAAAATCATAGATGACCTACAAATGACACCTTGAATTAGGATAGTTAAGTATACGAGATTGTATTTATTCTATAAAAGGTTTTAAAAAAATATTTTGTTACATAATAATTCACGAACAGCGTAATAACCCACTTAGACTAATATCTAGAAAAACTAATAACTATGCATACTGGTAGATTGATAACGCCATATTTTGCATGTTTTAGTGTGTTTATTTCATTGACATTATTCCCATTTTGCATAGTTTTTGGAATGTTTTCATGCATTTGAGTCTTATTTTGTATTGTCTAGCATTTTAGATGTCCTATGATGTTTTGTGTATTTTTGTGGCTTGCTGGAGCCTTTTTCAGGTGTTTGGGAGTGGCTTGGATCAAAGGAGATGGTTAGAGCTTAAAGGAGAATCAAAGAAGAAGCAAATGGAGCATAAACGAGAGTTGATCGGTTTGCTTGATCTAAAAGATAAAATCGGATGAAGCACTTTCGTTTGGAATTAGACTGGGAGATCTTAATGAAAGTTATGCTAACTTGAGTTAGCTTTCTACTGGAAGTAGTTTCATGTCATTCTCATCAGCGGTTCGAGAGATACGATTTATTTACTGAAGCCATGTCAAACTCAGAAAATGCAGAAGCAGCCAATGTGTCTTAAAGATCAAGTCCGACGAACACCTTACTAGAAGATTTAGCTTTGGACCTCTTGATTAAAGTCCTAGCTAATTGAGTTAGCTTCACATGAGCGTTGAATTCGTGTCATTCGGAGCTATGGCTAAAGAGATATGATTTATTTACTGAAGACATATCCAGCAGATCGGGTTTGCATTTTCCACCAAACCCACCACCACAACTTTCCCACTTTGAAACCAACTCATTTCCTTTAAACCACCCACTAAGAGCTGAGTGATGGACATCACCCATCATGCTACAACACTATCACTCTCTTTTCCTTTATTCCCCATCATGCTACACCATTATCACTCTCTTTTCCTGTTTTTTTGCAAATTCATAAATATATTAAAATGTAGTAGGTGTCATATTTGTATTCCTATATAAGGAGGTGCAATCCCTCTTGTAAATCATCATCTCATAATACAAATACATCTCCTACTAAAAAAAAATATATATATATTTTGAGTAGGAGATGTATTTGTATTATGAGATGATTTACAAGAGGGATTGCACATCCTTATATAGGAATACAAATATGACACCTACTACATTTTAATATATTTATGAATTTGCAAAAAAACAGGAAAAGAAAGTGATAATGGTGTAGCATGATGGGGAATAAAGGAAAAGAGAGTGATAGTGTTGTAGCATGATGGATGATGTCCAGCACTCAGCTCTTAGTGGGTGGTTTAAAGGAAATGAGTTGGTTTCAAAGTGGGAAAGTTGTGGTGGTGGGTTTGGTGGAAAATGCAAACCCGATCTGCTGGATATGTCTTCAGTAAATAAATCATATCTCTTTAGCCATAGCTCCGAATGACACGAATTCAACGCTCATGTGAAGCTAACTCAATTAGCTAGGACTTTAATCAAGAGGTCCAAAGCTAAATCTTTTTGTAAGGTGTTCGTCGGACTTGATCTTTAAGACACATTGGCTGCTTCTGCATTTTCCGAGTTTGACATGGCTTCAGTAAATAAATCGTATCTCTCGAACCGCTGATGAGAATGACATGAAACTACTTCCAGTAGAAAGCTAACTCAAGTTAGCATAACTTTCATTAAGATCTCCCAGTCTAATTCCAAACGAAAGTGCTTCATCCGATTTTATCTTTTAGATCAAGCAAACCGATCAACTCTCGTTTATGCTCCATTTTCTTCTTCTTTGATTCTCCTTTAAGCTCTAACCATCTCCTTTGATCCAAGCCACTCCCAAACACCTGAAAAAGGCTCCAGCAAGCCACAAAAATACACAAAACATCCTAGGACATCTAAAATGCTAGACAATACAAAATAAGACTCAAATGCATGAAAACATTCCAAAAACTATGCAAAATGGGAATAATGTCAATGAAATAAACACACTAAAACATGCAAAATATGGTGTTATCATAGATGTAGAAATCCATAGAGCAAATTATTCACATATTATTGGAAATGATGGTAAAGACCAACACATAATAAATCGAAGTTCTGTATGTGCCATTTCTTTTATGCTTCTTTAAGGCCAAATCTTTGCCAAAACAATTGATAAGATTCAAATGCAGAGAGAAATTGTGTATCATATAACACTTCAATGGCAATGACTCAAAACAAGCAAATGCTTTTGAGAAGTGGATCCGCTAATAAGATAGCAAGGCTGATGGTACTAAACAAGAGTGTACTTCGTGAATGCTGCAAGTGCAGTAGAGTTTCTCAAAATAAAAGTTTGGCCGACTAAGAGAATATAAGATGGTTAAATACAACGCACATAAACAACATATTCACTTTTTTACCAAGCAACCTTACCTCTTCAGGAAAAAACGTAGAATACTTTGCAAGTGCTGCTAGCAGCTGATGCTCTTTATAAGGTTTATTGGCAGACGAGGCAGCAGTAGTTGACATTCCAACTTCATCTTGAACAGAAGCTGATGATCGTTTGCTTTCGGGAAACAAATCCTCGTCCAAATTAATAATTACATCACCAGATATAATTTCCATGTTTCGTATAACCACGCCTACTGCCCTTTATTCAGGAGAGAAGCAACAAAAAAAATGCAAACAGTGAGCAAACCACTAACTGAATATAGATTTATCTTCTGGAGCATATGGGCACATCCATGTTAGAAGTCACAGAGCACTCTAGACAGCTCAAGTTTCCCAAAATAGTCTACGAAATTAATACATTTAAGGAGTATATACTTCATGCAAGAATCAGATACCAATGACAGTACCTGTCATATCCAAATTCGGAAGAAAGAGAGAGTTCGTCACAAAACAAAGCAGCAGAGGATCTCATCACAACTTCAAGATCACATATCAAGACTTGCATTTTTGGTTCTCCAGAAAGAAAACCAAAGCCAAGTTTGACCAAGTACTGGCATAAGCTTAGTTTAATTTCACTAGCGGACACTGACTCAATGGCACCCTGTAAAACACTCAAACCATCAACAAGTCATCCCCGAGATAAACTTTGTTGTGTCAAAAAAAAAACTAAAAAAATATTAGCAAAGAAATATTGTCCCAGTAGAAACACAATTAGTCATCCAAAAATGATACTACCACAATACCCGCAAGATTATTTGATAAGTTCTTAGTTTCATAGTGTAAATAATGTAAAAAAAAAACAAATGACAGCCACTACAGAAACATTCTTTCCCCGGCTCTCAGCTACAGAAAAAACACTTAAAAGTCTTTTCTCCCTTGACAACAGTGCTTTGACCAGACCATTAAGCAGTAAAAAGTTTACAAAATTTGCAGGTTGTATATGGTTCTCACCATTTCAAACTTCACCACGATATCCCGCAGGCATTTCCAACTGCCAACGCGGAACCCAACAGATGCTCGTAGCACTCGACTAATCATCCCAGCAAACAACCTCGACAAAAGACTGGAGGAAAATTGAAAATATAAGCTACCATCTTACTACTAGATCAAGTAGATTACATAAAGAAGAGAAAGCAAAGTGCAGCATATAATATATAATGAAAGGAAACACTTGTAATCAGCTATTTCGATTAGTAGCAGTCTGGAGACAAACTCTTGAATAAAAATTATAAAAATGTGGATCCAAGCAACTCTATATCATCCCCAAAATTCAAGCAGATAACAAATTTTTTTAAAGAATAACCAAAAATGAAGCGGAGGACTCACATGAAGACGATCCACAAAATGATGGAAACAATCAGAAACCCGAAGTAGAACTTAGCAGGTGAAGACACCATTTCCACCCACAGAGAGAACTAACTCCGCCGGATAAACTGCTGTTTTCGCCAGCAGACGCAAGTCTAACCCGTCGCCAAGACTAAAACAAAGGAACAAAAGATCTGATCGGAAAGGTTCTACTTTGAGGGACTCTTATGGTCAACTATCTTCATTGTTCTTCATTAGTTTACTTAAACTACATAATCATCCCTATATACTATATTTTAAAAGTGAATCTTAAACTATGCTTGATGTGTAGCTGTGACGAAAACAATATTTAAATTTGTACACTATCACAAGTGTATACATTAATAAAATCAAACCAATATT
The DNA here is from genome assembly GCA_002933935.1 of Eutrema yunnanense. Classification (NCBI taxonomy): domain Eukaryota; kingdom Viridiplantae; phylum Streptophyta; class Magnoliopsida; order Brassicales; family Brassicaceae; genus Eutrema; species Eutrema yunnanense. The sequence goes on along the minus strand of PKML01064956.1, from coordinate 165,055 downwards.
GTTTATTCTAGCCTCACCTGAAGATCATCCACAAAACGATGGGAACAATCCGAAACCCGAAGAAGAACTTAGTAGGTGAAGCCGCCATTTCCACCCCACACAGAGAGAACTAAGTCCACCGGATAAACTGCTATTTTCGCCAGAAGACACAAGTCTCACCCGTCGCCGGGACTGAGACAAACGATTTCCAAGAAAAACACCTTTTCACTCTTGAGTCCACGAGAAAAAACCCTAATCGTAGAAAATTAGTCAAGATTCCGCGAGAGTGTGTCTCTATAGAGCTCCCTCCGAATAAGAAAGATCGGTTTGGCTGTTTAAGAAAAGATTGAGAAGAGAGGGAGACTGTTTGGCTGTTTAAGAAAAGATTGTTTGGATCACTTTAATTATTGGATCAAGTTTAATAATAATTTGTTGGGCTGACCCCAAAATTTGATCCAAACTTCTTAGAATCTCTATAATATTATTTAAGACAATATTTTTTTTAAATGAATTTTATTTTGTGAATTATTACATAAAATATCATTATAAATAAGAAAAAATAATTGAAATAGGAACTGATATAATTGTTTTTTTAAATTATTGATGAGAATATAAAAAAATATTTATTTTCCATTAAAAAAATTATTTACTATTTAATTTCTTAATTATTATTATATTATTAAATAATAATCAATCCATACATATTCAAAAAAAAAAATTGAGATCTTGCAATATTTTTTCACTATGATTAGAACGTGATCCTGACCGGAGCACAGAGAACATAGCGTGCTGAGAAGATCGTTAAAGATTACAAGGTGAATAATTACTTGTTTGCCTCCATACACAAGACAATTCTCAAAACGATTATGTAGAAGGACACATCAAAGGATCTGTGGGAATCAATGAAAGAGAAATATAAAGGAAATGAAAGAGTGCAAAGTGCACAACTACATAGGCTGCGGAGAAACTTTGAAGTTCTTGAGATGAGGATGGGGAAACAATTACAAAATATTTCTCAAGAGTAATGGTGGTTGCTAACGATATATGAAACCTTGGAGAAGACATGCCAGATTCTAAAGTAGTCGAGAAGATTCTGAGAACTCTGGCTGAGAAGTTCACATACATAGTGTGTGTTATTGAAGAATCAAATGATATCAAGGATATGACCATAGACGGACTGCAGAGCTCACTAATGGTTCATGAGCAGAACATGAGCAGACATGGTGGAGAAGAAAGAGTCTTGAAGGTAGAAGGTCAATGGAAACCAAATGGAAGAAGAGGAAGAAGAGGATATCCAACCAGAGGAAGAGGAAGAGGTCGTGGAGGAACAAGTTTTAACAAAGAAATGGTGGAGTGCTTCAAATGCCATAAGAGGGGTCATTACAAGTCAGAATGTCCAGACTGGGACAAGGATACTAACTATGTAGAAATGGAGGAAGACATGTTCCTCATGGCGCATGTAGACAAGATCAAAGCAGTAGAAGAATGAGTCTGGTTCCTCAACTCAGGTTGCAGCAATCACATATGCGTCACAAATGAGTGGTTTATCGAGCTAGACGATAGCTTTAGCCAAAATGTAAAGCTCAGAGATGATTGGATAATGGCAGTAGAGGGAAGGGGAAAAGCTTCGCTTGGAGATCAATGGTAAAATTCAAGTGATCTTTTATGTCTTCTTCGTACCTAGGCTGAAGAATAATCTATTCAGTGTGGGACAACTGCAGCAGAAAGGGATATGAATCATCATTGAAGACGATGTGTGTGAAGTATGGCACAAACAGGAGAAGAAAATGATTATGCACTCTACAATGTCAAAGAATAGGATGTTCATAATTCTTGCAATTGTCAGAGAAAGCAAAGAAATGGAGGAGACCAGATGTCTGCAAGTGATAGAGAAAACAGACAATCTATGGCACAAGAGATTCATGCATCTCAATCACAAAGGCTTGAGATCACTAGCTGAGAAAAAAATGGTGAGTGGGCTGCCAAAACTCAGTCAACAGGAAGAAGAAACCGTTTGTGAGATCTGTATGATAGGAAAGCAAAATCGAGATGTCGTCCCAAAGAAAAGTTTGTGGAAATCAAATCGAGGTCTCCAGCTTGTTCACATGGAGATATGTGGACCGATTACTCCAACATCAGAGAGTGGGAAGAGGTACATCATCAATGTTATAGATGATTACAATCGGAAGTGTTGGACCTAAATCTGATCGGAGAAATCAAAAGCTTTTAAATTCTTCAAGGAATTTAAAGCGGCAGCTGAGAGATAAACATGGCAAATGTTGGTGTGCCTGCATTCAGACAGAGGAGGAGAATATAGGTCTAAGGAATTTGAAGATTACTGCAGAGAGTATGGAATTAAAAGATAACTCACAGCAGCATATACACCGCAGCAAAACGGAATCGCGGAGAGAAAGAACCGGAGCGTCATGAACATGACTCGATGTATGCTGCTAGAGATGTATGTGCCAATAAAGTTTTGGCCATAAGATGTGCAGTATGCCGTATACATACTGAATCGAAGTCCATCAAAGGCTCTAGACGACATAACCCCAGAAGAAAAGTGGAGCAACCGGAAACCATATGTTGAACATCTGAGGATATTTGGGAGCATCGCATACGCACTTGTACCATACAAGAGAAGGATCAAACTCGATGAGAAAAGCATCAGGTGTGTGATGTTTGGTGTAAGTAGAGAATCAAAGGTGTATCGACTCTACGACCCTGAGACGAAGAAGATAATAATCAGCAAAGATGTTCAATTCGATGAGAGCAAATGTTGGGAATGGGAAAAGAAACAGATGGAAAAGAGATTACTTGGAACGATTCTGAGACATAACCTGCAGAAGAAGAAAACCCAGAAAATAATCATGAAGAACAACAAGTTCCAGAAGAATCTGAAGGAGAAGAGGAAAACGCAATTATAGGAGAGACTCGACAAACCAACACACAACGAGTCTCTACGCGGGAAGGAGTTGGGAGACCGAGACAAAAACTGGTATGGATGAAGGACTATGTCACAGGAAACGCAAGATTTCTCATAACCGAAGAAGATGAAGAAATTATCGCAATGTTTATTGCTCCGGAAGATCCCGATTGTTTTGAAGAAGCGGTACAACATGAAGTGTGAAGAATTGTAATAGAAGCATAAATTGATTCAATTGAAGAGAATAACACTTGGGAATTGATCGATTTACCTGAAGGAGCTAAGGTGATCATAGTAAAGTGGATTTTCAAGACAAAGTTCAATGAGAATGGTGAAATCGATAATTTCAAAGCGAGATTGGTCGCAAAAGGCTATCATCAAAGACAAGGAGTAGACTTTCATGAAGTCTTCGCACCCGTAGAAAGATGGGACACAATCAGACTAATTATTGCCGTTGTTGCAGAGAAAGCTTGGAAAGTCTTTCAACTCGATGTTAAAAAAGCATTCCTACATGGAGAACTAAGAGAAGATGTCTTTGTAGAACAACCAAAGGGATTCAAGGTAGAAGAAGAATCCAGCAAAGTCTACAAGCTAAAAAAGGCGTTGTACGGATTGAAACAAGCTCTGAGAGCTTGGTATAGTCGGATCGAAGGATATTTCATGAAAGAAGGTTTCGGAAAATGCTACTGCGAGCATACTCTATTCCTGAAGAAGGAAGAAGTCAACATTTTATAGTAAGTATCTATGTTGATGACCTCATTTTTACTGGAAGTTCAATATTAATGATTGAAAGGTTCAAGAACTCGATGATGAACGAGTTCTCAATGACTGATTTGGGAAGAATGACGTATTTTTTGGGAGTCGAAGTTGTATAAGACGAACAAGGAATCTTCATAAATCAGAGGAAGTATGCAGAGGAAACCATAAAGAAATATGGAATGGACGACTGCAACTCAGTAAAAAATCATATCGTGCTTGGCCACAAGTTAACGAAAGCAGGAGCTAGAGATTCAGTGGATTCAACCGAGTTCAAACAGCTCGTTGGGAGCCTCAGGTACTTAACTTCTACAAGACCAGACCTAATTTACTAAGTAAATCTGGTCAGCAGGTACATGGAGAGTCCAAACGAGCAACATATGTTAGCTGCAAAAAGAATTTTGAGATACGTTCAGGGAACGCGATAACTCGGTATTCGTTACAAGCGTGGAGGAGAGAAGGTATTGATTGGTTTTTTTTACAGTGATTACGTCGGGGATATTGATGATCGAAAGAATACGTGTGGATACATGTTCATGTTAGGAGGATGAGCAGTCTCCAGGCCATCTAAGAAGCAACTGATAGTTACATTATCCACGACGGAAGTAGAGTTTGTGTTAGTGGCGTACAGAGCTTGTCAATCTGTCTGGCTCAGAAACGTGCTAGAAGAGATCAGATTGATTCAAGAGGTAGTTACAATTTTGTTTTGCGATAACAGTTCTATCACAAATTTATCGAAAAACCCGGTATTACATGGAAGGAGCAAGCACATACACATGAGGTACCATTTTCTACGAGAATTGGTAAATGAAGGAATCATCCAACTTGATTATTGTGCTACACAAGATCAGATAGCTGATATCATGACCAAAGCCGTGAAACTTGAGACGTTCGAGAAACTCAGAGGAAGAATGGGAGTAAGCGGTAAAGAAGAATAAACTTGAAAAGAAATTGTTCCAGTTTAAGGGAGGAAATGGAGAATAAAGCCCAACACAAATGGGCCTGCAACTCTGATTTATGTTTTAAATTTGTACGTTTTCTTTAGATAAATAAGTCCTCCTTAGTTATAGGAGATTGACTAGTTCTTACCTGTTTGTTTTCAAGTTAGTAGCATAAGTTTCTGAAATTAGTTGTAAGGTTTATATACGACCAATCTGAATTACTTTGAAGGTATGAGTTTTCAGTTCTGTGCTTGTTCCAAACTAAGTTTCTAAAAGTTTACTTAAGAAACCACTACAAGAAATCCCCTTGGTCGGTCGATGACACGACGCAAGAATGGGATTGTAGAACAAGTTCATTAGCTATAGATTCTGCCACATTTTCTTCCCAATTCCTATCGCAAGAAGATGTTCTTCTCATGTTAATTTCTAACTTGAGCGTTGGAGAATCTTTGATAGGATCAACACATTTGTCCGCAAATACTATATGTAATACCCAAAAAAAATTAATGAAGAAGAAGAAGAACAAACATATTGGGTTAAATTGATCGATACAAAATTAAGCTGTCAATTTTTCAAGTGTTTGTCTGATAATTTCCAAAGTTATAAGCCAGATCTATAAATATTATGAAACAAAAGGACCAGATCTTCAATCGGAAGTCGGAGTTGATCGGAATTTGATCGGTAAATTTTCCAATCTCTAAGAGATATAGTCCAATCGGAAATTTCTTCAACCGGTTCTTAATGATTTAAAACCGGTTTTGAACTTGTGAGAATAATACAAAGTAGCTTTTGCATTCGGCTTTTAATTTGGACACGTTTTATTTGTTAACCGAGTGCAAATCATGCCGGTTCAGTGTGTTTTAAACTGGTTTTGGGAAAACAGATACTATATTCAGATTTCTCTTGTCGTCAACTTTCATATGGTATATTAAACATAATTTTCTGACGAACGGTTGAATTTAGGGAGGTTATTTGATCGATTTAATTATTTTGAATATGAATTAATTAAATTAATTGGACCGTAAAATAAAAATGGATAATTAACTATTTGGCTGATTTTATTATGTTTACTTTTTGTGATTTATGGTTATGGTGATGATTTATATAATATGATTAGACCGGTATTAGCATGCAAATATGATCTTCTCTATTGGGCAATCCGTGGTCGCCGGCACCACCATCCGATGTATTCTGTATTTTGATATTCTGTTAGTGGTCTTGGGGTCGGTTTGTGCCGTGGACGGTACTTCTTTACCACCTCATTAGCCGCCACCATCACTGTCGAGTATATTATGTAAATATTCAGCTTGTATTTGGTTTGGACCGATTCTGATGTTGCATTGCTAGATACCCGGTTGTTCTGTTATGCTGTTTTTCTGCTATGCTGAAAGTGATATTCTTCTGATTTACTTATGTTCTGTTGAAATAATTAGAGAAATACCCTTAAATAGCACAAAAAATATTTTTTGTTCCAAAACTAGCACCCTAAATTTAAAATACCAAAAATAGCACAACTAATTATTTTAAAATACTTATTTACCAAAAATAAATTTAAAATAGAATTAAACATTATGTTTGGGTTCACTATTTCCAATTTAGGGTTTAGTTTTTTCCCATTAGAAAATGATTATAAGTCATTTTTATATTAAATTTGTGCTAATATTGTCAAAATTAGTGCTATATTTGTGATTTTCACCCTTGGTGCTAAATTTGGAAACTTTTAGTTTTTTTTGTGCTGTTTTGTAGAATTGCCCAAATAATTATGTTATTCTGCTTTAAAAAAAAATTATGTTATTCTGAGTTAAGTTATGTTTCACTAAATTTGAATAGTTATTTGTTTGTACCAACACGTGAACATTAATTGTGCGGGATCAGACCATGTTGATACATGTTTGTCGGGTTTGTAGTCTTACTGAGCGATTTTTCGCTCACATAAGTTATGATTTCCGTGCAGGTAAGTTTCAGAAAATGGTGGTCAAGTGATCAACTATCTTAGTTTGGGAATTTATAGCGAGACTCGGTAACTTTTTCTTTATAAACTAGTGTTTGTCCCGCGTTACGCGCGGGTTATATTGTTATAATTATTTTAAAATATTTCATAATATGGCATATTAGTATAGCGTATTATATTGTTTTTTTCTAAAAAGATCAATAAGGTAAATTATAGAGTAATTTACATAACTAACAATGAATATGATACTCCCTCTGTTCTAATATAATTGATGTTTAAGGTTTTTGCACACAGATTAAGAATTCATTTAATTTTTTTGTTCCATAGTAAAAACATAATTTATTATCCATTTAAACACAATTCAACCAATAAGAAAACAATATGCAGAATACAAATAGTCAAAAACAATAAAAAGTTATTTAATTTTGTATTGAAAACTGAAAACATCACTTATTTGAGAACAAAAAAAAACCCTTAAAACATTATTTTTTTAAGAACGAAGGGAGTAGTATTTAAGAAAATCGTACTAATTTGAACCCTTAATTTGTGAAATGTCACTTAGTAAAGCTAAACAGCCTAAACCCTAATATTTGAAATCCCAAACTCAAACCTTCATTTACTGAATTAGAAATAAACTTAAATAGAAAACATGTTCCCAAAAACAACTTATTACATGAAAAATCACATGTAAGATAAAATCGTTAAAATAATACACTTTTGATGACTATAAGTCACACCATTGTTATTTTGTAATTACATTTTCAATTCATATATATAACATTAAACTAATCAGATAATAAGGTTAAATTTTTAAGGAAATACAAATGACTGTCAATAATTTTACACACGCAAACTCTCAATCTTTTGTCGTTCTAACAAAATTACATAAGAATTTCCATTTCCACATCCTACGATAAAAATACTATTTTCAAATTTTAAATGGCTTTCACTACCAGTGTACTTTATCAATATTGAAGATGATATCGAAGAAATTAAAGGAAAAACTGATTAAACCATATTACTCATAGCTTTGATATCTAGGGAGTGTATACTGTTGTTTATTTGAAGACTTGAAATTTCAAAATAATAGATGTACTAAAGATATGTTTTAAGTGTCATCTTTGTCTATCTTGAGCACAACTTTTGACCATCGAATTCCTATAATGACCTCTAGCCCTATCCTTTAGTTTTGGATTTCAGTCTAATGCTATCACACCATCAGCTACCTCCATCACTTTCCATCGTCACTTGAATCTTTGACTTTTTATCTTCACCATTAACCATGCAAGCTATCCTTCTTCTATCTCTGCGGTAATTCTTATCGTCTTAATCTTTAGAAACCCTCCCCCCGATGGCCTACGTATTCATTGTCCATCATAGTTGTATCATCACCACACCTACCATATGAACTTCTTCATGTCTCTTCTTCCAATGTATTTCTCAGAAGCCACAAATTGAGATCAAACACTAAATAGTAGCCATGTTTAAATCTATATGAAACTACTCTTACATTTTTTGCGGATTTAACAGAGCAAAGATCTATCAGGAAATATGTATGATCGATATCAGATATGTACTTGTGAATTTACCTGAACAAAGTCCATGTAGTTCGTTTTACAACAATTTTCTTTAACAAGGATAAAATTGAACGTGGACGTTTCCGCAGCTATTAGCTGTATATATATGCTTCAGCCTTCTGAAAACAGATAATGGTAAAACATGTCGTGAATCTTGTTTCTCAGGAATAATTTAGACTTATTCACGGACCACACGCATGACGCATCACAACCTTCAAGAGCAGCATGTACTTTCCTACGAAAAGGAAAAAGTATGAAAAAGACATGTAACAACAAATTGTGTACGGCCCATGGTTTGGAAAGTCATATTGGCACAAATGTGGTTGTTCGATTCAGAGTTATCTTAGAAAGCATTTTGGGGAGAAAGACGATAAGTAAATGATATATACCTCATTTGCAAGCGTTTATCCATTGCTCTTCTTAATCTCCAAATATTGGTTTTGCCATAAACCTCGTAATGTGAACTGTCTTGACATGTACCTTGTTTTTGGACCAGAGTTTCATCCGATTAATCTGAGAATTCTTTCTCTTTCGGAAGATTTTTTGACAATATTGTTTGGCTCTCACTGTATCTCTGTTTCTTAGATAGCCTTCCTCTGATTCGTCTGCTCTTGCCATCGGATTTTGTTGGGAGTATTATGTTTTTGTTTTGATTTTCATTATTTAAGGAGTTGGATTGAGATCTAAAGGTAGAAGAAAACGAAAAGATGGAAGGATGTAGTGATATTCTTAATACTATTAAATGTAATTAATCTTAAATTGGTGAGTAAATATAGTAGTATTTACTAAATACAAACGTGGAATCTGGAAAAACAGATTGGAAATTTGGAACGAAGTAACCGAGGTTGTAGTGGGATGGTTCCCATTTGGGGTGAGTTTCGGCCCTGTTAGTTTAGGCCGGGGATCGAATCCCTCTGGATGTAGAATTATCACACTAACTCTTGGCCAAGTGGGGCATCATAAGTGAGCTGTGTCACTCCCGTCGAAAGATTAGTTTGGGCCCGTTAAAGACCCGTTAAAGGCCTCAGATTACTTCCGAGTCTAATAAAAAAAAAAAATTGGAACGAAGCTGACTGTTTTCAAATAAAAGACGTATCATTGTTTGTTTATATGAGCTGAATTCTATGTGGGCCGTTGATTTGTTGATATGTGGGCCGAATTCTATAAGAGTTTGTATGCTTGACGCTGAGATTGGAATTTCATCTGAAGTGGCTTTCCATGATTGGTTGTAAAAAAGCGATATGTCATTTTTTTAGGTTTTGATTGGCTGATTATTTTGTTGATTATTTCTGCCTACGTGGAGGCCTTCGGAAGCTTCAAAATCAATCCCTTTTATATAAAGGAGATACTATATGGTTTTCGGATTTTAGTTTTATCTGAGATTTTAGACATTTATATTTTGTGGGGGTTATTGGTTCTTGCACTTTAATGGATTTGGAAATCCAAACCAAATCAAGTGTTATTGGTTCTATAATTTTGAAATCCATATTCAAATCTTGTGTTATTGGTTCTATGATTTTAAAATCCATGTTAAAATCAAATGTTATTCAATAGTAAGGATTTTCATAAAGATTTGATTTTAATTTGGATTTGAATGGATTTACAAGTGTTTTTAAGAATAAAATACAAAATAGCAAATATCGAGTGAAACCTTGTTATTTGGTTGGATTTGGATTTACAAGTTTTTTTTTTCAAGATGAAACTACTACGTATAATTAAAAATAGAAAGACACCTATCAATTAATGTGTAGAAGAAGAGACAATAGATAACTACACGTAACATTAAGCTACTACATGTTACAAGGCTAGTTTCTAAGTGGATACGTAACATATACTACATGCTGGACACGAGGCTAGCTAGTTTCTAAGTGGAGGTTCAAAACACTGCTCGTGAGACCTCTTAGGTTTCATGTAATCAGTGTCTGCTAATGTACAAACAAAGATTGTGATTGTTCTCCACGATCGCTAAACTTAAAATAGATTTTTGAAATGGTAAAAAAGATAGATAGAAAAAACCAATTTCATTATAAAAACCCATAGTCTAATTGAACACATAAAATAATCAGAAAATCCTTGAAGAAGTTAATAACAATGATGAAGAAATTCTTGGAACCCATGATCAAGAAAGAGAACATGCCAATCAATTGAGAGCAATAATTACAACAAATATATGGACAAATTCTATACTTTAGGAGAATACTAGATGATTAGTGAAAGAAAAAGAACCAAAAAATTTGTTGGTTTGTTTTTTTTATTTTCTTATAATACTAAAATTCTTGTAAATCTATTTAGTTGATTTACAATAATCCATTTATTTGATTTTGAAATCCAATTATTTAACTTTGAAATCCACTTCTCTAATTTTAAAATCAATGGATTCATTAAGATTTCTAAATCTGAGAAATCCATTAAAATGCAAAAACCAATAACCCCCACTTTAAAGTTAATCTTAGTATTTTATTTGGAATTTTTGGAGCGTTACACTATAGCAAATATAATCCTTGTAAACCATACACATTGTTCTAATATTTATCGAATAAAGAAGCTGTTTTCATTGGATTATATATTGTTTACATTTCATCCGGAAACTAAGTAAAGAAAACTGAATCCCAAATTCTTCATTTCATTTAACACTTCCAAATACCTGTTTGGAATCGGATATTGCATCCACACATATATAGGCATAAACCAGAGTAGCAAGAATATTAGTCTCTTCAGATTTTAGTTTGTGATTTGTTATGTTTTAAAATAATATTAATTTTTATTTAAATTGTTAGTTAGAGTTACGGATATCCGGATTTTTTTGGATCGAATCACAGTGGATAACATATCAAAGCGGACATAAAGAGTATCCTGTCTAGCCCTACCGTCAGTTCTTATGATCTGTATTGCCAAAATTTATCATCGTATTGATTGGTACCTTAACTGGTGGTACACCCCTTGCCACATTAGTAAAGGAGTTATAAACCAGACCCTAAAAAAACAACTAGAAAACAAAAAAAAAATGAAAGAAATTGGTTAAAATGATGACATTTTAACCCAATTGACGTCAACTTATTTCATAGAAAAGCCATTTGGTGGTCACGGTCTCTATTCACACCATATAATTTAAGAACATACTGCCTACTCTAAGAAAACCAAAACGATCACCAATTCAATCAAATAACTTGGCTAATTAGGAGCTAGAGGAAATACTTCCAAAATCTTTGGATCGAATATTTTTAGGTGAATTATGACATCAATTTCACCAAAAAAATTTAATGTAGTTGGGATCCACTACATTGAATCCTCAAGTTCCCAACTAACATATATACAACCAATAATGTCAGCCTATTAACAGCATTCAAACCTTGCTTCGTCCTCTCTTGTCATCACAAAAGTAACCATAATTAATAGTTCTTGGATTGGAAGAAAGAAGACAATTAACATGGAGGAAGATCAAATAAGAGTGATTAAGATAATATTTATTGGAGTGATCTCATGGGCAGTGACCTTCATCCTCACCAGAAGAATCTTCTCAAGGTACTCATTCGACTTCAGCAACCGTCTTCTCTCCACGGCTCACGCCACAATCGCGGTCACTTTAGCAACTCTCTCTGTTCAAGATTGGTCTTGCCCTGTTTGTCCCCGTGCTTCTAAGCCATCTCGCCAACAGGTTTCTTAATCACATCAATATGCTCTTTAGTTCTTTTTATAGTATTATAAAATACTCGTTTTGCACGTGGTAACACAAACTGAGATGAAACACAAGCAGATGGATACAATGGCGTTTTCATTGTCGTACATGATCTACGATCTGATATGTTGCCAGTTCGATCAAGTGATTAGTATTGATAATGCGGTTCATCATTTTGTCAGCATTCTTGGTTTTGTAGCTGGACTTGCTTACCAAAAGGTATTATTATTATTATTATTCCTTGTTTTTTTATTCTATTATAATGATAAGTACTAGATAAATGAGATTTTGGATTATTAATTTTGTTGTAAAATGAATTTGGAAGTCTGGATCTGAGATCGTGGCTACACTGTGGATAGCAGAGGTATCGAGTCCTTTTTACCATTTCAGAGAGATTCTCAAAGAGATTGGATACAGAGACACCAACCTCAATCTAGCAGCCGATGTGAGTATATATATATTTAATGTTGTGTTCTAGCAAAATTTGCTTAACCGGAAATTATTAAAACAAAACAAAAAAAACGAAAGAAAATACAAAAATTTAACGAAGTATTTTTTTTGTTTTTTGATAAAGAATTTAACGAAGTATTGATCAATATTTTCATGGCAAATCGTACTTTTGTTTTTTGGTTAATCAAGAAATTCCGGACTTAGGTTCATAATCTCTTCGGATCGGGAACTAAAGCAGATTAATTTAGTCCTCTCCCGTCATCAGTTCATAGGTAACTGCAAACAAAACGATTGTATTCTTTTAGAAAACCTAATACATATTAGAATCGGTTAGATATCTTCTACACAATCATGAGAAGCACTAGTAAAAATGTGTTTAAGCGAAGGTCTAATTTGTTAATATATTTTTCTTTTTGGGGTAATTAGAATAGATTTTTTTTTTTGTCAACTAATTCAATATGTTAAATCAAGTTTGGTCGGTACGGTCGTTTCTCCGAGAAGCATACTATACCGACAAGTTATGACTTACATGGGAAGATAAATAGTTTCGTGCTCGCGCTCTCTTGGCTAGGGAATTAGCACGGACATTGGAGGTACATAGAATCAGAGATAAGTTTAAAAAAAACGACATAAGAACCTCTAAGATTATCAAATATAACTAATTTTGACTTGAAAGACAGCCAATCCTCATGATTATCAAACATTTTTAGCAAATCGGAGCAATCCATCTCGAACCTAAGTGATAAAATCTGTTCCTCCCTTAGACATATCATTGCCCAAAGTAGCCCGTCCAGTTCCGCATGTAAAAATCTAGATAAGTTGAAATCCAGATAAATCTCTAAAACAAGTAGAAAATCGGGTATTTTTACTACTAAAATATTTATAATAATCTTATTTATTTCTTATTTTTATTTACGTTTTGATTTTATTGGGAGGCAACTTTCAGTATCAACTATTAAAAATATGGTTAATAGTTGAAGACTTTTTAGTTAAGGTCTTCGTGTAAAACCTAAATCTACTTCTCACTTTTATTAGCATTTTAGTCTTTTTATTTGATATTTTATATAATAAAAGTTAAATTTATGTTCAACAAAAAAAAAATAAGGTAAATTTTTTTTATTTGTATAAAACTTCTAAAAACCTAAGCAGAGCTATGCTTATATTAAAGAGAAAATTACACATAGACACGCATTTTGAAACTACAATTACACGCATAGATACTTTTGAGTTTAAGCACACTTTTGTCTACTTTTGGTGTGTGTATTGATTTTTATGCCCTTCTACCAAGAAGTAATTACCTTTTCCCCATTTTCTCTATTTTTTTATTATTTTTCATCTCATACAGTGTATGACATACACCACATTTTTTTTTTAATTTTTTTTTCATAAAAAATAATTATTTTTTCACTATCAATTATTTTTTGTTTTCTCTATACTTTGATACTTATTTCCGACGCTGGCCATGAAAATAATCTAACAAATTTTTACTTACATGTGAAAACTGGTGGCAATTCCCGACGATACTAAATCTGTGAGTTACAGCTCGTCAGGAATCAATTTTGGTCAAATTTCCGTCAGAACGTTCCGACGGACACTAGTCGTCGGAAAATGGTCGGAACTTTTCTAATAGACTACCGAAGAGGATTTTCCGACGAACAGTCTCTGTCGGAAGGATTTCCGATGATTTTACGGCGAAGTTAGAGTTGGGATGCCCCGTCGGAAAGTTGTCGGATATCCGTCGGAAAGTTTCCGACGTCTTTCCGATGGGCATTGCAGTTGGAATTTTCAGCCGAAAAGTTGTTGGATATCCATCAGAGAAATTTCTGACGTCGTATTTATGCCCCCATTGTGAATATATATCCATTTGGCTAAGCCTCTCAATCTCGGATTTGAACTCCGAAGAAGGGTAACAATAACTCGAACAAGAAGATTCATGGCTCGGAAGTCGAATCTTGTGGATAGGACGCATGCATATCCATGTAGTTTCGTACACATGTACCATATTCGCGCGGATACACATGCATATCCATATAGTTGCGTACACGTGTACCATATTCGCATGGATACACATGCATATCCATGTAGTTGCGTACACGTGTACCATATTCGAGTGAATACACATGCCATGTAGTTGCGTACACGTGTACCATATGCGCATGGATACGCATGTGTTCTATCAATGCGCATGTGGTACACGTGTACGCAACTATATAGATATGCATGCGTTCGACTCATGTCTTCGAACCACATGTAACTAAAATATTGTGAAATAGGTATCAAAGTATAGAGAAAATGCGAAAGAATAGTTCGCTTTGTGCTCACCACATGGCTGTAGAAAAGATTTTGGAATAAAAATTAAAAAAATTCTCTCTCACGCTTTTTCTCTCTCTCGCATCTCTCCCTTGCCCACCGCCGGCCGGCCTCACGCCGGTTGACGAGAAATTAACCTGTCACAATGGGGAATAAGAAAAAGAAACTCATTGTGCATTTTCAGAATTTTGGTCATGCCTTTCATGGAAGCTCCTCCCGCAAATCTTTCGACTCTCCGCCTTCATCCGCCGCAGCTGTTTCCTCCGTTCTGAATATCCCTGCAGCGGTTCCGTCTGACTCTCGGGCACCCCTGTTGGTGCATGCATCTCTGTCGGTAATTGTTGATGTGATTCCTCCAAATCATCCATCATCGATTTCTGTGCCAGATCTAGATCTGAGCTCAGCTTCTCCTCATTCTGGCTCGTCTTTGACGACTCCTTCTCTCGCTCAGACTTTGCCGACAACTTTACCTGAACCTCAGACTTATGCTAGTTTGCTTATAAGCTCTCATCTTAAGCTTATGGGAACCCCTACAGAACACGTTTCCGGTGTCCCCTTCATCCCCATCCCAGATGAAAATCTGGCTGCAGCTAAGGAGGAGTTTATCTTTGCTCAATTTCAAGGACACCGCCAGATATGGGTCGTGTGATTAGTGTGGTAAACACTCTCTGGGCAAATTCTGGACCCAAAATCATAGTTCATAGAATCGGTTCTTTTACTTTTCTCTTGTGTGTGGTGAATCCTCGAACGAGAGACATTCTACTCAGCTGAAACCTCTGGAACATTGGTGGTTTAGCGATGTTTGTATCTCCTTACTCTTCAGATGTTGATGCCGACAAACCTCCTCTCACTGAGGCAGCAGTGACCGTCGAGTTTCGTAGAATTCCTTATCTGCTTTTCAATGAAGAGAGTCTCAGCCGCATAACAACAGGCGTTGGAATTCTAGTTTATGTTCTTCCTGAGACTGCTCGTAAGGAAACATTTGAGCTTGCAAAACTTGTGGTTAAGGTTAACCACCTTAAACCTCTTTCATCTAAGATGATATATGGTTACAAAAATGGTTGCGAATTTGAGATTGATGTCTCGTACCCCTGGCTACCACCTCAATGTGAAGACTGTCAGGAATTTGGCCATAATTCTTCTCACTGCTTAAGGAAACCTGCTCCAGCAGCTCCAAAAAGAACTCAGGACAGGTCAAAGAGCAGAAACATGCGATAGTCTCGTTCCAAATCAAAGAAAGGCATATCCCGTCCGCCTCAGAACAAGATTTGGGTTCATATTGCAGTAATTCCGCCTGCAGGCTCCTCTTCTTTTCCTCATGATGTTGATGATCCAGAGATTCGGTCTTCCTCTCCAGAGAAACTTCAGGCGGATCCGCCTAATGATGATGCTCAACCTCAAGGCTTTGTTAATTCTTCTAAGCCTGCCACAGTTTCTGCTCCAGTTGTTTTTGAGAAGGCTTCTGATGATGAAGCCTCTTTCTTCCTTGTTTCGAGAAGGAGGAGTGGTTGGAAGACCACAAAATCTTTTTGTTCACCCATTATGTATTTTGTATGGAACGTGCGCGGTCTGAACAGTGATACAAGATTTTCTATGGCAAAAGAGTGGATTACTATTCGTAGGCCCCTTTTTGGTGCATTTTTGGAAACATATTTACAATCAGTCAATTCAAGTCGAGTAGAGAGAGCAATTCCTTTTGGCTAGAAATTTTTTGGAAACTTTGAGAGTCATCCTTCAACTAGAGTGGTTGTGGTTTGGGATCCGAGAGTTTCTTTGGTGGTTTATCAAGCTTCTGCGCAGTTGGTAACATGTGGTATTTTTATTGAAGTTGAGAATGTTAACTTTGCTGTCTCCTTTGCTTATGATTTCAATCAAGTGGATCAGCATGTTGAGCTTTGGTCAGAATTGGAAACACTGAATTCTTCCCCTCAAGTCTCTCGTTCTCCTTGGGCTGTGGTAGGCGACTTCAATCAGATTCTGAGAGTGTCGCAACACTCTACCCATTTGGTCTCTGCAATAGATACTTCGGGCATCGAGGATTTTGAATTGGCACTTCAATCTGCAAGCCTCTTTGAAGCACCCTCAAAAGGTCTCACTTTTTCTTGGTGGAATTACATTGGGTCTAATCCTATCTCAAAAAGAATCGACCATGCTCTCATCAATGAGCATTGGCTCTTGTAATTCCTTCTGCTTATTCTGAGTCCTTGCATGGAATCCCGACAGTCAGACAACTCCCCTTGTTTATTTGATGTTCCATCTTTGGAGAAGCGCGTCTCAAAGCCTTTTATGTTCTTCCACCACCTGATCGATCATCCTCAGTTTGCAGAACTAGTGAGTTCCAATTGGTTTTCGGATTCAATTCAAGGTTCAGCTCAATTTAAACTCATCAGATCTCTCAAGCTCCTAAAACATGTCCTCCGGAATCTGAATAGATTCAATTATAGCGGTATTTCCGAAAGGGTTAAATCGCAGGAATCGGTGGTTTTTGGGCTGCAAGAGAGTTTGATTACTCTTTCCTTTCCGCCTTTAGCAGTGGCAGAACATGATGCTAGGGCAGTTTGGTATTCTCTAATCAAAGCAGAGGAAAAATTATATCGCCAAAGATCAAGAGTTCAATGGATGCATTTAGGGGACATAGACACAACCTTCTATCATAAGATGATGGTGAAAAGAAATACCAAAAATCACATATTCTTCCTCAAAGATTTCCACGATAGGAAGTTGGTTTCTAATTGGGAAATTAAAGCGCATGGTGCTGAGTACTTCCAATGCATTCTTGGTCAAACGGATCTCACCTCTTCTCCTTGCTCAGTGGATTTCTTGCAGGATTTATTACCCTTTCGGTGCTCACATGCACAGGCTGATGCGCTGCAAAAAGAGATCTCCGAGGAAGAGGTTCGTCTTACTCTCTTTTCTATGCCTCTAAACAAGATTCTCGGACCGGATGACTACTCATTTGAATTCTACAGGTCGTCTTGGAGTATTGTAGGAGCTGACTTGGTAGCGGCATGTCAAGAATTTTTTAGAAATGGGAGACTCTTGAAAGATCTCAATTCTATTGTTTTGGCTTTGATCCCTAAAACTCTGGAAGCTTGCAAGCTTTCGGATTTCAGACCTATCAGCTTATGCAATCTGGCTTATAAGGTTATATCCAAAATCATTGCAAATAGGCTGAAACCTCTACTTCAACATTGCATCTCGCCAAATCAAGCAGTGTTTCTCAAGGGAAGAAGTCTTGGGGAAAATGTGTTGTTAGCTTCTGAGCTTATTCGCCATTACCGCAAGCCTGCAAATGCTAAGATCTGTATGATTATGGTGGATTTGGAGAAAGCATTTGACACAGTGATAGATAGACTTTTGCGAGTCCCGGATCAATACCTCGTTGTAGTATTTTGAGGATCGAACCGAAGAGGCTAAGGTTGAAACACTAAGAATGCATGAATCTTCCTAAGCTAGAGCAATGTTTTTGTGTTTTTATAGTTTATAAGAAAAGGAAACTAATTGCAAGAAGGGAAAACAAAGATATAAGAGTTGGATCACGGACTAAGCTATCAAGGAGATGGGATACGATCAAACAACGAATCATTTGGAAGCATTGAACTCTATCCTAGAACATGGGATTCATAATTTTGACTAATCCACCGTCGTGGCACTAATCACTTTGTTAATCACCAAATCAAGAGCAAACTCTCGTTTGTGATA